>CATIWQ010168617.1:0-21139 GCA_949673415.1 Euphorbia schlechtendalii | reverse complement strand
AATCACTTAAACATTTTCTTGCTAACACTTATGAACGTAGCGAAACTTGATATTTTATTCTCTATCTATAAACACATTATGCACTATTTTTCACCCCTTCCTTCTAAACTCTAATGTTGCACAAAATTGTAAGGTTTGGAGCCCTATTTATAGAGTTTGAAGGGTCACATCCATCCATACGAAGAGTTGTGTGCATTGGTGAAAGATTGCATCTCTTCATTGTGATTAGTTGAGAAGCTTTGATCTAATCCATAATGGATAGGCACCTTTTCATGATTGGTTGGCTTCTGATAGGTTTCTTATCGTTGGAACTTGATGGTGGTTGATCGCACTTATCTAGCGGTTGGTAGTTAAGAAGATTTGACTAGAAAACCATCCATGTTGCGATCGCGATATACAAGTCACGACCGTGAATCTTTGATTGGTAGACTTCTGTTCTGAAGTATACAAGTCATGACCGTGAATGATTTTCATGACCATGAATTGAGTTTTTCTTTAGAAATCTCTTTGTAACTTTGTCGATCTTTGACAGCTTCGATCCTAAGCCAAATCTTTAAGTTCCACGCATCTTTTTGCACCTTTTTCTCTCTTTTTTCATAGAATTCCAATTTAGATCATTTTACTCCCAAAATTTACCTAGTATCTGCATTTGCATAAAAAACAACTACATACCACGTGAAATCTTTTATATGAAGTGTAAAAATGACTAAAACTATAGTGTTTAATGAATAAAATTATATTGATAATAAGTGTAATTGTACACTTATCAGCACATCGAGAGAGAGAAAGGGAAAATGAGTGAGAAGAGGAGCATAGAAATTCCAACCTCCATGGAAGGTTAAGTGACCTTATGGAAGGGCAAATTTCAATCCGTAGAAAAATCAAAGACATTCGCGCTTTACTAGTTGATGTCGAGCAAGATTTAAGGAAATCTTACTACGAGATTAATTGAATGATAGGATCACTTCCCCCTGAATAAAATTTCATCTTTTCATTTTCAATTTTGAAAATTTGTATAGGTAGATTTCAATTAGTTTCGTGTTTTGTTTTTTGTTGTTTGTTTTCATTCATTTGATTGTTTGTAACTATTTGTTATTATAAATGAAAATTTGAACAGCAAGACATTGATGTTCAATTGCTATCTTCAGCATGATTACTCAAGGTATAATAGTAAATATTTATCGTTTATATTTAACAAAGTTTGTTTGTGTTTGTGTTTCTAAGTTTTCATAGGTACATGTCTAAAAATTGAAGAAATTTGAAGAATTAAGAAACTAGCGATCGCGACCCAATTTACGCTCGTGATCACTGGATAACAAACTTTCTATTTCTTTCGTGAGGAGAGTCACGATCATGACTGGCCTTCGCGATCACGATACGGGCAAAATATAACTGTTACAGATCACAATCAAACACGCGACAGATGGCTAAAACCGCCATTAACGGCTAGTTTTGACCCTAAACGGCTATAATCCCATTTATGACCAATTAGAGACCCAATAAACCTCTATAAATAGGTTCAAGTTGAACCCTAGCTACCACAGCTTCTAAAAAGCCTTCAAATTTCTGAATTTTTTCATCTTCTACATTCAAACATCTAAACCTTTTCAAGCCTTTTTCTTCAAAACCAATATGACTCGTGTAAAGAGAGTAGCACAAAAGAAAGGTTCCCAATCAATTCAAGAAGAATTTGATTGTTCTTTCCCATTAAGGATAAGAGAAGAAGGCAAAAGATTCAAGAAGCTAATCAAATTGGATATCACCAGGATAATATTCCTCGATCTACTCTTCTTGGGAACTCTTCATCTCTGTGAAGAGATGGAAGCCTACATTTCAGCTCTTAGTCTTATAAGATTTGTGACAATGCGCTTTCCAAAAAATAGAGATTAGATTCTCAAGTGTTTGGTAATATTCGACTTTGAAGATTCAAGGAAGATGGCAATACAATTTCGAAATCAAGGACAACAATACACCATCACGAGAGAGATGATGGGTGAATGGTTCAGTTTCGAGATTGAAAATTCATCAAGCATGACGAATTCATTTCAACCTAATCGAGTATGGGAAGAATTATCAGGTAAAAGAGTCTTCGATCCCAAAAATTCTCCTAACTAGCTTATTAAGGATGAATGTATTCTTCTTCTCCACAAATACCTTTCCACTTTGGTATTTTGTCGAGTCGAAAATACTAAAGTCCAAAAGAAAGACTTGTTTGTGCTTTCTTGTGCTTTAATGAAGCAAAAAGTGGAAATTGTGGATATCATATGGGATATGATGAAGAAGAACTCAACGAGCATGAGAAGTAAAATTGGAGCGGCCTAAATTATCACCACCATAATCTTGGGTGCAAGAGGTGAACTCCCCTATGTTCAACAACCGGGTGAGTATTTTCGATACATGGATGGAAATTATTTGAAGAACACCGGATTACTCCAAGAGCACAATGGTGTTTATTCTTTTTACTCCTACTCCAACCTCACCAAGAAACTCAATTTGACTCAAGAAGATTCTTCCATCGGACCATCTGATCCATCTGTAAGCCATCACAAAGGAAAAGCCCCAATGACCGAAATAGAAGAAGATGACGAAGAGGATGAAGAAACTCCGGAAGATTGGAAGGCGGGCATGTAACGAAAGTTGGATAATTGCCAAGAGGAACTTGGAGTTATGAAAAGAGACATGAAGATTCTAAAGAAAAGCAATAAGTCGATGCTTCGAAAATTACTTTCATTCTTTAGAAAATAAAATTGTCAATTCACTCCTAGTCCCCCAGATTCTCCTTCACAATAGAACGGGTTTATTCTTTTCTTAACTTTATCTTTTTCAATAATTTTTAGGCTAGTGTGTCTTTAATTTTGATTTTTATTATATCTCACAATGAGGACATTGTGTTCTTTAAGTGTGGGGGGGCATTTGTAAAAATCCCGTAAAATTCAAAAAAATGAATAAAATGAAAAAATCGAAGAATTTGAAAATTTTTGTTGATTTTCGTATCAATTAATACATTATCTATTCTTATACTTTACTAACATTTATCCAAGGTTATTGTGAGTGTTAGGTTTTAGAAGTTTGATGTTAGTGCAAAAATTGATCGCATGTTGAATTTGAGCGTTAATAGCATAACATTTATCAAATTGGCAAGGATGAGAGGTGAGTAACATTCAGGAGCAACATTCCAAGTAAGTTTCGATATATATTTCAATGTAACATGAATTAGTATAAGTTATATAGTTTTAGTTTAATGCTTCCAATAAGTTTAAGTGGAGTAATATCTAATGGTATTCTTACCATGAGTTTTATATGCAAATCTTGAATAAGTCCTATAAGTATTGAGTGTGTTTAATGTGTTAGGAAACTATAGCCATAATACTTTGAAATTGATCAATAAAGGATAAGGGTATTAAGAATGAAAAATCAAAAGAAAGAGAGGATAACCAATGAGTTATGCAAAAGGTGAGGAATGGTATGAAGCAGAAACTGCAACCATTTATTGAGTTAAAAAAAAGAAAAGAAAGCATAGCATGAAAAATGGGTGCAAAGTACAAAGTTCTTCAAAAACATATGCTTAAAAGAAAAAAAATTGAGAGAGTGGTATGGAGCATAAAATGCAAGCACTGAAAGAAGGGGAGAGTGGTATGGAGCATGAAATGCAACCACTAAGAGTGTTTTAGCATCCTAGGTTACCTAAAAATTCCTTGAGAGAAAATTAATCAAAGTATGCTTTCTAAGTTCTTTATACTTTATACTATGCTTAAGAGAAGGTAATATTCGAGTATGCATATAATGCTTATATGAAGATGCGATTTGGTTGACTCTCCATTAAGAGAAAAGGTATGCAACTAAACTATATAAATTGCACATTACTAATTTGTGGGAAATTTCAGACTTCTACTTGAATCATTTGCAATGTGGGAATGTGGTACTCACTGAAATAGTCTTTTGCCAAAAAAGGTACGAACTTAATTACCAATTTTTACACTTCTATTGAATTTACCTTGAGGATAAGGTAAAAGTTAAGTGTGGGGGTATGATAAGTGTATAATTACACTTATTATCAATATAATTTTATTCATTAAACACTATAGTTTTAGTCATTTTTACACTTCATATAAAAGATTTCAAGTGGTATGTAGTTTTCTTATGCAAATGCAGATACTAGGTAAACCTTGGGAGTAAAATGATCTAAAGTGGAATTCTATGAAAAAAGAGTGAAAAAGGTGCAAAAAGATGCGTAGAACTTAAAGATTTGACTTAGGATCGAAGCTGTCAAAGATCTGTAAAGTTACAAGGAGATTTCTAAAGAAAAACTCAATTCACGGTCTTGACAATCACGCGGTCATGACTTGTATACTTCAGAATAGAAGTCTGCCAATCAAAGATTCACGGTTATGACTTGTATATCATGTTCACGACATGGACGATTTTCTAGTCAAATCTTCTTAACTACCAACTGCTAGATAAGAGCGATCAATTGCCATCAACTTCCAATGATAAGACACCTATCAGAAGTCAACCAATAATGAAAAGGTGCCTATCCATTATGGATTAGATCAAAGCTTCTCAACCAATCACAATGAAGAGATGTAATCATTCACCAATGGACACAACTATTCATATGGATAGATGCGACCCTTCAAACTCTATAAATAGGGCTCCAAACCTCACTAATTTTGTGCAGAAGGAAGGGGTGAAAAATAGTGCATAGTGTGTGTGCATAGATAGAGAATAAAATATCTAGTTTCGCTACGTTCATAAATGTTAGCGAGAAAATGTTTAAGTGATTCGAATCCTTGTTTCGATCACTAGAATTCTCTATATTCTCGAGCGATTATTGTATAAGTGTACTTGTTAATCACTTATCAATAAAAGTGTTCGTTCTTCAATATTCATTTGTTCGATATTCGCAAAGAATAGCATCCTAGAGGAGGCTCTGTACGGGTCGAGACTGAATTCAAAGCAGATGCAGGAATTGCGGGAATTGACGACTCCCATTAAAGTGTGGATACGGTTTGATCAACTTTAGCTTTCACTTGCATACCTTACAACTTTTCTTTGCTTTCTACTTATACTTTCTATTTCAAAGTTTATGATATGTCTATGTGTCATAATGCGTATTTCATGTTAAGTCTTTCATGTTAATCAAGTTATATGCATTGGTGTTAATTTTAAGAGTAGTTTCGGGGTTAATAATATCATGTATAGTCACTGGATTTGTGATATAACGCTGTTTAGTAAGCCAACATTTTTGGAATGGTAACTTGCTAAATGTGGCTATGTGAGAGCAACCCGTACTAAGCATTGTATTGATGTTGTCCAAGTTTATATGTTAGTCTTAATTCATTTGCACTAGATCTAGAAAAGTCATTTCATGTGTTGCTCTGCGGTGAATAATTGAATATTTGAGTGTGTTGAACCGAGTCTATTAGATTAGTTTAGTGAATCGTAACATCTTTGTTGAACTTGTTTGTTTTCTCTGTTTTCCTTAGTTCGTACGAAAAATCTATATAATTAGACTCTCTCTAATCTTTCATACCTATATTTACTCATATTTCATTCTAACCCTCCTATCCAAAAATATCAAAGCATATTATTTTCTTTATCCTCTTTCCCTATTTGATCTTTAGAGCTAGTCCTTCCCTGTAGGATTGATATCTTTTAAAACTACATCGCAACTGTATACTTGTAGTTATCATCATTTTTCTATTTGATAAGGGGTATTGACAACACCTATACTTCACATGAACATGTTTTTGGCGTCGTTGTTATTTAGCCAAACTCTTCACATAAAAGTTATTAAACTTATCAGTAGAAAAATGGCGAACACTTACCAAACCACATTTTGTACAATGTTTGATCAATTGATTTAGAGGGCACTCTATTTAGAATATATACTACGCTCTCAAGTGCATAACCCCAATAGAATCTAGTGAATTCTTCTTGGCTCATCATGGACCGAACCATATCGAGTATGGTTTGATTTCTCCTTTCTAACACTCCACTATGTTGGGGTATCTAATGAGGTGTCTATTGAGACAAAATACCATTATCTCTTAGATATTCTTGAAACTCTTAGCTTAAGTATTCACCGCCTTGATCAGATCAAAGGGTCTTGATTTTCCCAAACTGTTTCTCTACATCGGTTTTGAACTCTTTGAATTTCTCAAAACTTTCATACTTGTGCCTCATTAGGTACAAATAACCATACCGCGCGTAATCATTGATAAAAGTTATGAAGTAGATGAAACCCTCATGTGTCTTAACAGTCATTGGACCACATACATTTGAATGTATTATTTCCAAGGTACTAGTGGCACACCAACCCTTTCCTTTGAAAGGTTTCTTAGTCATCTTTCCCTTTAAAAGAGGTTTGCACGCCCCATAGGATTCCCATTCCATTGGGCCTAAGTTACCACATTTGTGTAACTTAGTTAAGTGAGTCTCATTTATATGGCCTAGATGATAATGCCATAAGAATGAGAATTTCTCATTATCTAACTTCGATTTCTTAACAATGTTCTTATTTATAATTTCAATTTTAGTATCTAGAACATAAATGACATCAACACATATTCCACAATAATAAAGAACATTATCATGTCGAATTTGACAATTATTATTAGAAATTAAGATCTTAAATCCATCTGTTGCTAAACGCACAACAAAAACAATATTCTCAATGACAACATAAATATAATAGCAATTGCTCAAAACTAAAACTAGGCCACTAGGCAAACGAAGGCTATATGTCCCTCAGTTGTTGCAGCAACCCGTACTCCATTTCCAACTCTTAGGTCCATTTACCTCTTTGCAAGCCTTCTACTATTCTGCAACTCCTTCATAGAAGTAGAAAATGAGTACCACAACCAGTATCCAATACCCATTTAGACTCAAAAGGAACTGTAGAGAAACTCTCTAGTATGAACATACCCCTAGAAATTCAAGCCACAACCTTCATCATTATCCGATGAGCTTGTTCCAAGAGAAATATTTTCATCTTCAACTTTAACTTCTTCATGAGCTTTCTCTTGACTTTTAAACCTTTATATTTCTTCATCATAAGGTCTTCATCATTCACTTTCTCTTTGAGTTTATTTCTAAACTCAATCTCATATATCTCAAGCAAGTCCATGGGTTGGGTCAATGTACAGTTAGGAGAATGCTCTTTAAGCATCTTCTTGAAGGAATTATATATATTGGGTAATCCCCTCAGTACCATTTCCCTCAAATACTGCTCACTGTACTCAACTCCCAAATCTCTAAGTTTCTTTGAGTTGTCATATATGTATATAACCAACTCTACTGCTGAGGCATCTCCCTACAACTTAATGTGGAACAGTCTATCTTCTAAACTTTCCACCGACTTGAGATGATGAATCATGGTTGCGAGATCTATTCCTTTGTAGACATGTGTGTACTTTGAGAGCATGTTGTTTAACATGAGTTTTGCAGCAAACTCAGTTTCCCTTATGCCTCTCATAATCATTCATCTCATGCAAAAGCATTCTTACTGGGATATTTGGGACTTGGATAGGTCAAAACATAATTCAAGTAGTAGTTTTGAAGAACTCCTCCAACAGTCTTAAACACTAATTGAAATTGTAAACATCATACTTTATGCTAACAAGAGGATCGATATCAATGCGAGTATTTTCGTTAGTGATCATATTCAACATAGATATAAGATAGAAATTGTTCAGACATTAGTATATGTACATGCATTTAATAAAAGGTCTTCAATTTAATACATAATTCCTACTATTTTCATCGACATTCAAATAGCCCCTTCTATTTAAATTTGGGAAATTTTTTCCAACCAATTTTCCTTAGTTGGTAGCATCCATAGCCGTTCATAATGACCACCGTTGTAGCAGGTCAAACCACAACAATTTAACTATGGTTGGAACTAGTCCATTTGCATCCCATGCAATTGCTAACCCATTTGAGTTCTCTTTCTTGAGATGTGAGTACTCGATTGTAAGACTCCTCAAATATGTCTCCAATCTGGCATTAGCTCATTAACATGGACAACTAACCCATTTTGGTTAAGGCATTCACCTCATCTCGTCTCATGACCAAACACATATTAAGGGAAAGTATGTTGTACATGTCTTTACATCCGTTAATAAGGTTCATATCATGATTTATGATAGGAACATAAATATTATTGTAGGAATTTTATTGGTGTAGCTGGTCTCGCCCTAGACATGATTATGATAATAATAATTCATGGCTATTTAGAATTATTAATCTAAGGGAACATGCTCAAGACTAGTACATCATAATCATTTCATTATGCCAAGACTCCACGTAGCATCCAAAACAAACAAGGTCCATGTTTGAGTTCTTGCACCTATGTTTATAAGTTTTAATCTAACAACTTAAACCACGTTTGTAAAATCATATGCGGAATCCAATTCCTATACTAGAAATCAACTAAGTCATAAAAGCCTCTCGGGTACACTTGAACCTAATATCGATGGAGATTTCCAGGTAGGAGAGGCCCCATTAAAGTAAATGAGTAGCCAAGTCCAATCCTTGCAAAAATAACCATGGTCACTTCGATTCATTGTACCATAGACATGATTTAAAGATTTCATTCTTTTAATTGTGTGAAGTATGGGACGACCCTCAATTTAAAGCATTTACACGTATGGTTAAACATTATTAATTTATATGATAATCATCTAGACTAAGTTTGAGCAAAACCTTAATCTAGTTATCAGATCATCTTGTAAAACAAGAATTGAAACCTAAGTCATGCATAACATACTTTAATCAATTCATAGAAAATATCAATTTTTACATATTATCATCAATCATGCATAGCATAAGGTAGGCTCTGATACCACTCTTGGTTAATCAAGATAGTAATTGAACATGCAAACTTGTAACACGGAATTTCAAAACTTAAAATTAACCATAAAGGAACTCATAAGCATTCCATGATTGATATAATCTAAGTTGAAACATTCAATAGATATTTATAGGTTTATAAAACTTATTAAAAAAAACCTAACATCTAAGTAAAGAGCATTACCAGTTGATGCGTGCCTTTTTTTGTTGCAACATTCCCTTGGAGCAATTTGGTAGAGTTTCGTTTGCAATAGCTTCCAATCTTGGACAGCCTCTATGATTGATGCACATGGATCTTCACCAACCAAAACATCCCATTGAGGAAGAACCTCGTTGGTAGACAGCAACATCTTAACCATTCGAAAGACCAACCTAAAAATATTACTAAGAAGGCTCTCTTCAAAATTGAATAAGCCTTCAAAAGAATTCTTGCGATGTTAGAGAAACTCGTGGAGAATCTTGCAAAACTCTCGTAAAGAAAAGATGCCAAAACTCAGAAAGAAAGCTGAGCTGATGTGGTTTGAAAAGGAGAAAGGGGACCACTATTTATAGTAGGAAGGGAGTAAACTCCCCTCCATCCCACCCACGGGTCGCCGGGTAGAGCTTCAATACCAGAGCTAGCGCATGCTGGAGGCCTACGAGCAAATTTTGCTTGCGGGGCAGCCGCGCAAGCCCCACCCGTGAACAACTGGCATTCGTGGGGCACACTCATAACGGGAAAAATCTCTTGCTACACTCCATGCAGTTTTTCCCAAAATTCTCCTTTATTCTTTTTAATTATTATTTGGTCCAACCAATTAATAATTTGTCCAACAATTTTGACATCCTCAATATTCTCAGTATAGACTCAGTCTATAAGTTATTTACCTAGTTCGGTAAAGACCCAAAGTGTGTGACCTCATAAGATCCTGAAGTATAGAGCCACTAGAGGTTAAATTAAACTTGGCTTCCCATCCAGGAACCTTTAGGCTCAATGTTCTAGATTGATATGGAACCAAATAATCTAGACTATCAAATGGGCTTTTTAGCAAAGGTGTATGATCCCCCAATACTCGAAACATCATGTGCTAGTGACTTGATCTGGTATTGCAATGGTAACCAATGCAATACACTCCTTCCATCAAGTTAGGTATCATCCAATTTATTGAGCTCAAATTAAGTGTCAACTCATGTAATAGTCGTAGCAATCCTGGAATTAGACTTATTCACGAAGAACACCACTCGCATGATGCATCAAGATTGACTAGAAACTCATTCTATCAATCTTATACTCTAATTAGAGGTTTATGAGTGTGAATCTTCAACAAGAAGCCTTAAAGTACATCTCCCATCATATCACTATATTAGGAGCGATGGATCCCATCTTGACTACTCGGCTTACTAACAAGTGATCATCACTATACCCGTAATCACCCATATCATCCTGATCGCCAGGGTATGAATAAGTATGACCCAAAGTATAGAAAATCCTACACAAAGTAACCAGTATCTTAGGTCTAAGGATACTTGTACTACTATTGCAATAAGACATGACACAAACACATGGATATAGTTATTTTCGAGTGTCTATCTTATAGCGGTCTCCTATGTATTACCCGAATACATTCTTGTGTTAACTCAAGGTACCACCTTCACCTCATGAAATTAGTTTCTTGGATCTAATCCAAGGTGTAAGCTTACACATGCCAATCTATCCGCTTCATTGATGTCCATTCTCAATAAAACTATGACTAGGGATATTTTAACTATTCATAGTAACATGTGTGTGTAGTTCTCACACCACATAGCTCCCACTATGTCCTCTCACTTTCATGCTATGAAGTAGTCAAGGACTTTGTCTTATCAATGTGCATATATATAATAACACATATATATGATAGCAGCAAGATACATGAATTGAATGAACATTGGTAACTAAAAAAGATACATTTATTATTATTAATAATAATCTGAAACTGTTTATACATTATAACTATTAATATGTATCGCCCTAATTGCCTCTAGGGTATACATCATGTCTAAAAATAAAAAATTCAATCAGAAAAGTAAGTTTAAACTGGCAGGTTTTGAGTTAAATTTAGAAAGCAACATGTTAGAAAAGGAATTTGAGAACTTTGAAATTGTATAATTTTTTTAACTTGTTTTAGCATGTAAAAGGGTCAAAAATTTTAATTATTCCATCAAACTTATAGTAAAGATCTTTAGCATATGTTGATGAGAGGACAAGGTATTGTTGCCTAAGCTAAAACTTTTTATGGTAAATATATAAAATGCTATTTATATTAGTCTAGTTGAGACCACAAATGAATTCCCTTCCTAAAAGTTAGGGGCAATTAGATTTTCCCCTTTAGCATAAATTAGCTTACCCTTTCATCACCCTTAGATTCCCCCTCTAAGCCTTAAACCCTTCTTTGTTTTAACTAACCAATAACCCTTTCCATTCACTCTGGAACCCAAAAGCCACCCATGAACTAGAACAATTGAAAAGAAAATGAATAAAAGTAGAAGAACTTACAAGTAATGAAGTCCTTATCTGAGTCTGAGCAAACAAAGTCTCCATCAAACTGGGAATATCTCATAAATATAAGAATAAAGTTTCAACAAAGTTAACCTGAAAAAGCTTATTAGAATACAGAAATAAAAAAACTAAATACAAGGTTGTGCGCTTCATGTTGTCAAAATCATGAAGCTGAGGTTCCCCAAAGAGCTGAAAATTCCAGATATGAAGTCCTTTAATTTTAGATGAAATCTGCAGAACTAAGGAATATTGTTAAGTTCATTTAACCAAAAATTTCCATTCCATATCCTACCCCAATCCTAGCCTATCCTTTAAAGACCTCTAAATAAGATGGGCCCTTTTCACCCATCCATGGTGGAAACTAGACTAATTAACAAGCTTATGGCTTAGTGTAACTTAACCTTGTTTAATGAGAGAAATCCTCCTTGAATTGTAACCCGAAGCACTTTATCACAAGGTCTTCTAGTCTGATGCTACTTGTTTGATTTAAGAATTTCTAGTTCTTTCAGGTTGAATGCTTTTTCATAATTATCAAAGAATCTCTAATTTGAAGGTCTCTTATTCTTTTTCTTGACATTTTGTTTCCTTTGTTAACTCTTTACTTACTAGTTTACACTTAGTTGTCATGATTAAATGAGTTAACTTTTGTGATTGCTTAACCTTTGCATGAATTTCTTAAGGGCAAGCAATGCTTAAGTATGGGGATGTTTGACGGGTAGAATTTAAGTCATTAAAAGCTTGAATAATTGGGTAACAATTAATTAAAATTGAGTATATTTTAGAAAGGTCTTCATGGTTTTTTAGGTTTTCTATTGGAGAAGGATACTCCTATGCAAAGCTAGAAAATGGCACAAAAGTTGATGTGGAAGGATGATGACAGTACATTGGAGAGAGGAGGAGTTGAAGCTGATGTCATCAAGAAAAGAGGAGGGTCTAGTTAGGAGGAAAAGTTGGAACTCTTGAATTTAATTAATTTAGTTATATTCTAGTTACATTTGAACAAGTTGTATTATTTTAATCATTGTAAGGGATAATATCTAGATATTTCTCTTAGTTTATGTAGCTGAGATTACTTGGCCTTTGGGAATTAGTGTGGTCGTATGGGCCAAACGCCAATTTGGCAAGAATTGAGGGAACATCCCATCCTTAAGAACAATTACCTCTCATCTTTATCATCATCCATTATCTAAGATATAGTTTTTTTTATCTCTCTTGTTCTTCCATTAATATTCTTTTAAGAATTCTTCATTTATGAGTTTAATTATGATATTAAGGGAGATGTGTGAGTAATTCACCATCAAGCAAAGTCTTCCCTATAAAAGGAATTCTAAGGAGATATTCCCCTAGTTGTAATGTATCTTTCCTTTTCTTAACTTGAATGCTTGTGTGAATGGATGTTTAATTGTTTACTTGAACCTTGATCAAGTTCATACTTAATGTTAGTTAGTAAGGACCAAAAGTTGATCTAATTATCATTGAAGACCTTCAAACACATACATTACATGAGATCGAAAGATAAATGCTTGTATGCCTTGGGTTTCATGTTTATGAATGCTTAACTATTCTTAATGCTACTTTTTTATTCATATGAAGGACAGAGAGGTGAAAGTATGCTTAGCTTCTTAAGAAACTAAACTAGCTTAGTAGGTAGTTTAGGCAGTTAAGGTTAAGAAACCTTACAGTTGGATTGCTGAGCAAGGGCTTGTACTGAAAGTTAAGGAAGATTGTCTTAGATTGTTCTTTGGGTAAACTAAGCTTGAGCACTTTAATTGTTAATTTAATCAACCTTTTATTTTCTATTCTTTTATTCTTACAAGTGTCTTCAACATTCAACAACAATACCCCTTTCAAGAAATCACTTTTAATCTACCATTATCCCATTTACTATGATAAGCGCAAAGTTGACATAAAGAGCTCCTTGTGGGATACGATACTCTTGCTTGCCACTCTTACAAATTGACACTAGTATACTTGTTAGGTGATACTGAAAAAGAGCAATAGTAATTTAAGCATTGCTAATAGAGGAGGAAATAACTCAATAGCATGGGTACCTAAGAAAACATAATTGTTTTGTAGGTGAACTTAAGATCCGCTAATGACATTGGAATGTTGTATTTGATAGCCGGTGGTCGAGGCATATGATAGGAGATGAAACTCAATTCATCTCATTAAAGCGTAAAATAAATGGGAGTTTCAACTTCGAAGATGACCAAAAAAGCAAGATTGTTAGAAGTTGCATAGGGTGTTTTTCTCTTTCAATCAAAGAGTTATCTTTGGTTAAAGGACTTAAGTTCAACTTTCTTAGCATAGCTCAACTTTGTCACAAAGGCAGAAAAGTTAAGACTGATTCTACTATACTCTTTCCTCCTAGAATTAATAATGTATATATGATTGATTTATCCACTAGCTCCACTAACATTTGTCTCGTATTTAAGGATGATAGCTCATGGCTTTGGCAACAGAGGTTGGGTCATATATAAATATGAACATTTGGTCTAAATTGGTCAAAAGCAGTTAGTTGTAGGTTTACCCAATATCACAATAAAAAAATATAGGCTATATTGAGCTTGTCAACTTGGTATGCAGGCTAGAAAGTCATTTAGATCAATTAACAATGTAGTAACTAAGAATTAGAAGTCCTACACCTAGACCTTTTTATCCCTGTTCAACTAATGAGCATGGGCGAAAAGAGATTTTCCTTAGTGGTTGTGGATGACTTCACGAGATTCACATGCGTAGTCTTGTTGAGTAGAAAAAGATGAAACCTTTGAGTCTTTTGTCAAAATCAATAACCAGATAATGAATGAACTAGGAACTAAAATCTGTAGAATCTGGAGCGATCATGGACGTGAATTCGAGGACTTTCATTTCAAAATGGGGTTGTAGAGAGGAAGAACACAACTATAGTTGAGATAGCTCGACCCATGTTGAGTGATAACAATCTACCAAAGTACTTTTGGGGAGAAGATATTCACTCAGCCTATTATATCCTTAATTGGGGTTTTAATTCACCCAATTTTGGATAAAACACCACATGAGATTTGGTGAGGATGCAAGCCTAAGATTGGTCATCTTAAATACTTTGGTTGTAGGTGTTTCATTTGAATACCAAGAAGCAACTAGATAAGTTTGATCTGAAGGCTGATGAAGGCATCTTCATGGGTTACTCAACTAACAGCTAGGCATATAGAATATAGGTCAAGAGAACATGTCTTTTGAAAGAGTCTATGCATGTAGATTTTGATGAAGCTAACAATGCAAGCAGACGTCCCTATGATGATGAAGGAAGGATTAATCCAAGAGAAAAATCAACTCAGCATGCCACTCTCTATACTTCCTAATCCAGTATAAGAGCTAGAAAATAAGGAAGTTAAAGCTGATGAAGATCTTTCAATCAACTTCAATGAAGAAGATTAAGCTTAGCCTCAACAACCAAGTTCAGAGACTCATTTTATCTAAGTCTTCCAACAGAGATTAGAATTCATTGCAATCACCCAATTGAGAGCATTGTTAATGATGTTCATTATCCAATCATAACACGAGGTCAACTCGATAGGATAATGAGCCATCCATCTTTCATCTCATTAATTAAACCCCAGAAGTTTGAAGATGTAGAAGGGGATGACTACTGGATGATCTCAATGCAAGAGGAGTTGGACCAGGTCAAATGCAATGATGTGTGGGATCTAGTTCCTAAGTCTAAAGGAAAATCAATCATCAGTACCAAATGGGTTTTCAAGAACAATCTTGATAAGATGACATTGTTTTTAAAAACAAGGACAGGCTTGTTGCTCAACACTACACTCAACAAGAAGGGATTGATTATGACAAGACCTATGCACTAGTAGCTTGTCTTGAAGCAATTAGGATTTTATGTGCTTTTGCATCCCATATGAACTTCAAGATGTTTCAGATGGATGTTAAGACTGCTTTCCTAAATGGCTTTATATAAGAGAAAGTTTGTATGTGCCAGCCCCCAGGCTTTGAAGATGCAAAGAATCCCGAGCACATCTACAAATTGAAGAAGGCTCTATAAGGATTAAAGCAAGCACCCCGTGCTTGGTATGAAAGGCTAACTAACAACTTACTCAACAAAGGCTACGAAAGAGGCAAAGCGGATACAACTTTGTTCATCAAGAGAATGAAAGAAAATATGTTGCTTGTCCAAATATATGTTGATGATATGATATTTGGAGCAATTGATGAAAGACTTTACAAAGATTTCAGTAAGCAAATGAAGAGCGAGTTTGAAATGTCAATGATAGAAGAACTCAAATTTTTCCTTGGACTGCAAATCAAGCAAAGTGAAGATAGAATCTTCATTAGCTAAGCTAAGTATGCCAAAGAAGTCTTGAAGAAGTTTGATTAGGAGAATTTGCAACCAATGTCCACTCTCATGGTCACTAATACCATTTTGAGTAAGGATGAGGCTAGTAAGAATGTAGATAGTAAGTTCTACATAGGTATTATTGGCTCACTCCTTTACTTAACTGCTAGTAGGCCTAATATTCAATACTTTGTATGTTATTACGCCCGGTATCAAGTTTGCCCCAAAGAATCTCACTTAGCAATTATTAAGAGAATTCTCCGATATGTACAAGGTTTTGTTGATGTAGGTCTATGGTATCCAAACAACTTAGACTTCACTCTAAGAGGATAAACAGATGTAGATTATGGAAGGGACATACTCGATAGGAAAAGCACCAATAGAGGATGCCATTTCTTAGAGAATGTCTTGTCTCTTTGTATAGCAAGAAGCAAAATTCTATTGCGTTGAGTACTGCAGAAGCTGGGTACATGGTAGCAGGGAGTTGTGTAGCACAACTGCTATGGATTAAGAAACAACTAAAGGATAATAGCATAAAGTCTAAATGCCTCAAAGTTATGTGTAATAATAAGAGTGTAATTGACCCATGTAAATTCTAGTTCAACATGGAAGGATGAAGCATGTCAATATTAGACATCACTTCATAAGAGATCATATGCTTAGAGGAGATGTCAAATTGGAGTATGTTCATTAAGAGGAGCAGTGCGCTGATATTTTCACAAAGCCATTAGCAAAGGAGAAATTCAACACTCTCATAGAGCTAATTGGTATGGAAAATCCAATTTGATGAAAAATCCCAGAAATTTGACTAAGTGTCAAAAACATGATCAAAGTCGTGCTAAGCTTAATGAGGTAACACTCATTTACTATGTCTGTTTTAACACCGTTAGTTTAGTTTTCCCTGTTAAAAATTAAAAAGCCACTTTATTGAATATATTTTTAATCTCAATCATGAAAGCTAAAACTACTGCATTTAATAAGGTGGTTTAAACTCATTTACCATCTCAGCGTTTACTTTGATCTTGGCTTGTGGAGAGGACACGTGGTTTGTTGTAGAAATTTTATCTATAAAAGAGAGAACGGGCTGGAGAGAGAAGACATTTGCAATTTGAAGCTTAAGAGTATTTTGCTAAAAAATCCTTAATTCTTTCTCACAAATTTATCAGGAATGGCGTCTTCTCAACAACTATCCCAGGAACATGAGTATGAAGAGAATCAATACTTCTTGATGGACAAATGTCAGAGAAATATGTTTGTGGATATTTCTAGAAACATCGAAAAACTCATCCTTCACAAAGGAATAGTTCTCACCCAAGTTAAGTGGGGAAATGTTGAGAGAGAGTATGGTCTAGTTTATGAAGTGGACTATGAAGGAATTCTCAAGAATAAGACATTGCATAGAGTTGTCAAGTAGTAGAATTTTAACATTTTCCTCCTCCCTGATGGGTTAGCCATTAAATAAATAATGAAGAGCTTCTACAACAACCTCTATACAATAAAAGAATTCCCAAATATACTTGCTATTGAAATTGGTCAAAAATCATACCATGTTTCTACAAGGCTAATTGGGAGCATTCTCCGTATGCCATTGAAGGGCATAGTATTGAGAAGAAATAGAGATGAAGAAGCTGTAGATATCCTAGAAGATTGGAGACTTCCCATGGACTATGGATTAGTAGAGATTAAGGCATCCGGTCTAACTTGGAGGGTAAGAGCTTGCCATGAGCTTTTAACCATGATTTTGTTTCCTAAGACTACATCTCTCATGAGTTGCACTAAGTTTGAAAGGTGCATCATCTATCACATGGTGACTAGAAAGCAACTCAATTGGCTACTGTTGATTTTTCATCACCTCACTAAGGTGACAACCATGTACCACTATGGCTATCTCATCACAGTCATAATGAAGGCCGTTAGAATCAATGTGAAAGGGTATGAAAGGGTAAGAGGAGATCACTTACTACTAATGATGAGGACCGTTGACTTCAAGCACTTTGAGGAGCTCAAGCTTTCTCACCTCCATTCTAGGTATACAAAAGCCCAAGATATCAAGCTAAAGAAAACAAGGATTGAGCCTACTGTATTTTTGAAAGATGTGTTGAAGGAAGATGAAGATTCTAGTATGGATGATGTTGAAAAGTCTAGTAAAGGGACAGAAGATGAGCTCCCTCTTAGGGCTCAACTACCAAAGGGAAGGACCACTGTTAACCTAGTGGTAAAGGTGGTTGCACCTAAGAAGAGAGCTAGCCTTGCAAAAAGAAAGGTAGCAATTGTGCTTGCCAAAGCACAACCTAAGAATAAGATCAAGTTGAAGACCAAGGTTAAGAGGGAAGCTTAGGCAAAGGCAAAGTTAGCAGCAGAACAAGCTGCAAAATTTGCTCCTCCTCCTCCTCTAGATTAGTGGAGAAAGTTGAAAAACTGATCTTTCTTGAGGGTTAAGGGAGAGAAAGAGGAAATTTGAGGCTTCCAGTTCTGAAGAAGAGACCACCTCTTAACAAGAGGTGAAGAAAACCAAAAAGGATAAAGACACCGTAAGTCCTAGTGCTAATGAAAAAGTTTAGCAAGCAGTAACAAAAATAAAAGGAGTCCAAAAGAAAAGAACTGTCTGTACTAGACCCAAGAGAACTCTACAAATTGTAGAGAGTGATGAAGAGGTTGAAGAAATTAGCCAGGAAGAATATGCTCTTCCTCAATAATCTGCCAAATCACCCATTCACACTCAGCAAGCTAAGTACTAAGGCTCATCCATCCTTGGATCAAACAGCTAACCCCCAGGTACCTAAAATTCCTTCCCCAAATTCTTTTGTAAATCCTTCTCTAATCTCATTTGTAAATCCTACTCCTATTTCTACTGTAAATTCTCTTCCCACTTCAATTTTTCCTATAAATCCCAACACTTCCAATTCTAAACCGAATTGCCCTCATGAAAAGACCAACCCTTCTTCACCACCTCCACAAACTACCTTAGCAATCATTCCCTCGCCTAAAAAATCTATTCCACCTTGTAAATACAATCTCTACTTCTTCACCTCCACCAAATGTACAAACTGACCAAATTCCACCATCTATAACTTCTACACCTAACCCCTTCTTTCAATCCAACTGTTACCCCCTCAATCCCTCTAATTGAGGATCTTGCTCAAACTGAGAACTATTATAAGGATAGAAAAATAAGTGTAAGTGATGCTAAGGTAAATTTTATAGACGAGGAAGCGCTACTTACCAACAGCAATTTGGTCTAAGAGGAGTCGGATGATACATCTATCTTAGTAAGTATTCGCCACTTTTCTAATGATAAGTTTAATAGTTTGTTTGCAAGATTCGGCTATATATCAATGGTGCTAAAAACTTGTTCACATAAGATATAGGTGTTGTCAATACCCCTTATCCAAATAGAAAAATGATGATAACTTCAAGTATACAGTTGCGATGTAGTTTTAAAAGATATCGATCCCAGAGGGAAGGACTAGCTCTAAAGATCAGCAAGGAAGATAAAATAAAGAAAATAAAATAAGTTTGATATTTTGGGTAGGAGGGTTAGAATGAAGAATGAGTAAATATAGATATGAAAGATTAGAGAATCTAGATATATAGATTTTCCCTACGAAATAAGAATTATAGAGAAAACATGCAAGTTCAACAAAGATGTTATAATTCACTAAACTAATCTAACAGACTCGGTTCTAAATACTCAGATGTTCAATTATTTGCCACAGAGCAACACATGAAATGACTTTTCTAAACCTAGCGTAAACAAATTAAGATGATTATATAAACCTGGACAACATCAATACTATTCTTAGTACGGGTCACTCGCACATAGCCACATTTAGCAAGTTACCATTCCAAAAGTGTTGGCTCACTAAAAAGCGTTATATCATAAATCCAGTGATTATAACCAATATTGTTAACCCCGAAACAACTCTTAAAATGAACTCCAACGCATAAAACTTGATTAATATAAAAGACTTGACACGAAATATGCATTATGACACATAAACATATCATAAACTTCGAAATAGAAAGTATAAGCAGAAAGTAAAGCAAAGTTGTAAGGTATGCAAGTGAAAGCTAAAGTTGATCAAACCATATCCACTCTTTAATGGGAGTCGTCAATTCCCGCTATTCCTACGTCTGCTTTAAATTTTATCTCAACCAGTATAGAAGCTCCGCTAGGATGCTATTCTTTGCGAATATCGAACAAATATATATTGAAGAACGAAAAATTTTATTGATAAGTGATTTGCAAGTACACTTATACAACAATCACTAAAGAATATAGAGAAATCTAGTGATCGAAACAAGGATTTGAATCACTTAAACATTTTCTCACTAACACTTATGAACGTAGCGAATTCTCCATCTATACACACAGTATATTTCTCTCATGCACTCTAATATTTTCCCTCTGTCTCACTGCACTGTGATGCATGATATAGAGTTCGAAGGGTTGAGTCTATCCATACAAAGAGTCATGTCCATTGGTGAAAGATTGCATCACTTCATTATGATTGGTTGAGAAGCTTCAATCTAATCCACAATGGATAGGCACCTTTTCATGATTGGTTAACTTCTAAGTAAGTGTCTATTGATTGGTAGTTGATGGCAGTTGATGGTGGTTGATCATGCTTATTTAGCGGTTGGTAGTTAAGAAGATAAAACAAGAAAATCGTCCAAGTCACGATCGCGATATACATGTTGTGACTGTGAATCTTTGATTGGCATAATTCTATTCTGAAGAAGAACATGTCGTGACCGAGAATGATTGTTGCGACCGTGAATTGCATTTTTCTTTAGAATTCTCCTTGCAACTTCACCGATCTTTGATAGCTTCTATCCTAAGCCAAATCTTTAAGTTCCACGCATCTTTTTGCACCTTTTTCACTATTTTTTCGTACAATTCCACTTTAGATCATTTTACTCCCAAGATTTACCTAGTATTTGCATTTACATGAAAAACAACTACATACCACGTGAAATATTTTTATGAAGTATCAAAATGACTTAAACTATAGTGTTTAGTGCGTAAAATTAATATGATAATAAGTGTAATTTTACACTAATCATGCCCCCTTGTCCTCAAGGTAAGTTAAACAAAAGTGTATAAATTGGTAAACAAGTTCGTACCTAATTTGGTGAAAGACTATTATAGTGAGTACCACATTCCACGTTGCAAAATATTTCACGTAGAAGTTCGAAATTTTCACAAATTAGTAATGTGCAATTTATATAGTTTAGTTGCATACCTTTATTCTTAATGGACAGTCAACCGAATCGCATCTTCATATAAGCGTTATATGTATGCATACTTGAATATTACCTTCTCTTAAGCATAGTATAAAGTATAAAGGACATAGAAAGCACACTTTGATTAATTTCTCTCAAGGCATTTTTAGGTAACCTAGGATGCTAAAACACTCTCAGTGGTTGCATTTTATGCT
>CATIWQ010168600.1:0-15977 GCA_949673415.1 Euphorbia schlechtendalii | reverse complement strand
CTTGAAGGCTGCAAGCAAGGTGAAGTCATTAGAATACCTTCAGCAACTGACAGTAACTGGCCTATTGTTTTGAATGTACAATTTAGTGGCACTGACTCATCTACTGAGATTAGAAATGAAATTGTTAACATCACAAAGACCGGAATGTATAATCTTTTCTTTATTTCCTGCGATCCAAAACTCAAGGGACTTATAATGAGTGGGAAGACAGTTTGGAAGAATCCTGATGGGTATTTGCCTGGTCGAATGGCTCCTTTTATGAAGTTTTATGTGTTTATGTCTGTGGCATATTTTTTACTGAGTATAGTTTGGTTTACCCAGTACATGAGGTTTTGGAAAGACATATTACAACTTCAACATTGCATCACGGCTGTTATTGCCTTAGGGATGTTTGAAATGATTCTTTGGTATTCCGAGCATGCAAATTTTAACAGCTTGGGAACTAGGCCTGTTGCAATTACAACTTGGGTTGTGACTATTGGAGCTGTGAGGAAAACTCTTTCGCGTCTTCTTGTACTATCGATTGCGATGGGTTATGGTGTTGTGCGACCCACTCTTGGTGGTCTCACTTCAAAGGTTATTCTTCTTGGATTTACATACTTTTTGGCATCTGAGTTGCTTGATATTACCGAGTATGTGGGAAACATTAATGATGTATCTGGACGAGCTAGGCTCGTTTTAGTCCTTCCAGATGCATTCCTCAATGCATTTTTGATACTGTGGATCTTTACATCACTTTCAAGAACTTTGGAGCAGTTACAGGTAGGCTACCTGACATGAGAATGTGTTTATATTTTAATTTTGCTCATTTCACGCTTTATCTGAATGGTATTGGATTCCAAAAATATCTTGATGCAGACAAAAAGGAGTTCTGTTAAGCTGGATATCTATAGGAAGTTTTCAAATGCTCTAACTGTGGCAGTCATAGCTTCTGTTGGTTGGATATCATATGAGGTATGATTAGTGCCAAACTATGACACAAATTGTAGATGGCATGAATTAACTATTAAGTTTAAGCCCCAATTTCTGTAATTCTTCTCACTTGATTATTTATAAAAAAAAACAATGTTGACTTAGGCTTATGCTTCTTCTAGTGGGAAAAAATGTCTTTCTTTCCTTCCTATGATGTTCATGGAGTTTACTACACCATCTTGTCACCCTGCTCCAAAAATTGTATACTTGAGTCAATTCATATCCATTTGGAAGGGTTTTTTTTGTTTTTTTCTCTTCCCCGCAGAATGTTGCTACTCGTGTTTTAATGTTGATGCAATTTCTTCTCTGAATGAAAATGTTACTGGTTAGCATCATTTTTTTAGGCTGATTTACTTTCTTACAGCTTTATTTCAAAGCAACAGATCCATTTAACGAGCGGTGGCAAAGTGCTTGGACAATCACTGCATTCTGGGACATTCTTGCATTTGCATTGCTATGTCTTATTTGCTATCTTTGGGCACCTTCCCAAAGCTCCCAAAGGTACAAGTCAAAACTGAATATCATTTCAATGATGTTGCCCGTCAGATCAAGATGCTTAAATGCTATTGATACTTCAACTCCTTGGGCTTGTTACAATATCCCTGCCAAGTATAATTTTATATTTATATTCACATAAGTCAACAATAAAATAATGATCAATGTCATTTAGTCAAGGTTGGGACGTGTTCACCTTCTTGTCCCCATTGTTTTATATTCAAAGGCTTAAGAATGAGTTGAATGATTAACAGATATAACTGAGAGGAGAAAGGGGATTGAGTGTCTTTTGGTCTTTGCCAAAATTTTAGAGAGCCATATTGTGCATATTAGGAACTTCATTGAGGGGTTTTTTTACCATTGTGGTCGTTGCATTGGTATCAAATTATTCCCTCTAATTCAATAGCACGCAGTAATAGAAATTGTTATTTTTTTGTTCTCTATTCAGTTTTCCTTGTGAACTTGCTGCTTCTAGGATAATTACTGAGTTAAAGGTCCATTCCCTTTGTTTGTTGATTTGTTCAGATATGCTTACTCAGAAGAAGTGGGAGAGGAATCAGATGATGAAGAATCTCAATCTTTAACGAGGGGAAAATTAGATGGTGGGATCAGTCTAGTTGAAAAGAAGGAAAATAAAGATGAAGAAGATGATGACGCAGAAGAGGATAAGAGAGAATGATTAATGGTGAAAATATTCTTTCAGGAATTTCATTCAAGTTCAACAACGCGAATTGGTAAGCTATGCTGTCAATTTGAGCTTAAGAAGTTAATCATTTACAGAAAAATTTCGGAAATACACTTCCACTTGACTTTGGCATGCAGAGGTCGAAAATTAGCATAATTGTGTTAGTAAAAGTAAAAGGTTGAAAGTCTTGATTATTATGCCCCTATCTGAGTAGTGTATAATACTAGTGATTTATTGACAATTTTTAATTCTTTCCCCTCTCTTACAATGTTATTTTTACATGATATTCTTTTGTTTAAAAGAAAAAAAGAGATTCGATTTTTCTTACACTTGTTATGTAGCTGCTCTCACTTGAAATTCTCTCTTTTTTTTGGGCTAGGCTAGTAGTTGAGTTTAAGATTTAGGGGTGTTGTGGTTTGATGTAATGAATTGAATTTTATCTGTAATAGAGTGCTCATTGCATTAAAGGCTCAGTAGTATGTTTGTTATATCATTTGTTGTATATTTGTATGCAAGTGAGTGAGTCTTCTTGAAGTAGAACTTTTTCACTTGCTATATGATCTATCATTACCAAAATAAATGCATTGATTGGTTCACTCATCTACTTTCTGTAAATCATTCATTTGTTATTTGTTAGAACTTAGAATATAAAATTTTGTTATATAATTATTACATAAACATATGTAGAATTATGTAATTATATTATTTTGATTCTCCTCCCGGACATCTAATCAAGGTAATGGAATGAACACTTCATTACTTTCTTTTTTTTTTTTTTTTTTTTTTTTGTATTACTTATTATAAATGTGAGGTTGAGCACTTCAATGTTTGTATTTAGCATTTATGACATTGTAGTAGTTTTTAAGTATTTGATTATAATTATTTTTGCTATTTCAGAATTTTAAAAAAAATTATCAGTTACTTGTAATCTTTTATAATACACACACATATATATACACACACATATATATACACACACATATATATACACACATATATATATACATACATTCATATATATACATACATATATATATAATATGTGTTAAAAAGGATTTTAACCTTTATAAATGTTAAAAAGGTTAAAATCCTAAGATACTAAATTAAAATCAAATAATAAATACTAAAAAGATGAAATCCAAGTGATTATAAACCATCATCTCTCAAAACAAAAGCATACCAGTTATATAATTACTAATTTTTTTTGTTACATTTTTCATTTATAAAGAAAAATTAGTAGCTAGACATTATTTGGTTTGTGTGTCATCGTATTTTTAGGTTAAATTCAAATAATAAGTGTAAGTTATCTTTAAATACATACTAAAATGATATAAATTGAACAACAAGATAAATTCAATTATTCCTTCAAAATTAAAATTTGGATTATATAATTCTAAATTTTATACGTATACCATGATAATAAACAAATAATATATATCATCAATTTGGTAGACTTTAAAATATATTAAGTATAAAATTTAACAAAAAATGCTAAATGGAAATTTAGTGAAAATTAGCACTAACCAAGGTCTTATGACATGTTATAGTTTGAATGTAAATTTGTGACTAACAACTAGAAAAGCATCTCGAGTAATAGTTCAAGACTCCAAATATGTAGAGTCTCCAAAATTGCAAACAAAAATTACAAATTCTTTTGTTAAAAAAACATTTTGTCAAAATTATTGTTGTTTAAAAAAATAAAACATGCTTTTGTTGTATGGTTCAATTTTTAAATTTTTACATGTGATTTCAAATACAATAAAATACGAATTAATAAAATTATTTTTGATGAATACTTTTTTTGAAAAATCATCGGAGGAATGTTGTGTCCTTAAAAAAAAAGTTGGGGGCAGGTGAAATTTTCAGGGCATATGTCCCAACTAGGTCGATGCATATGCTTGCCTACAAAACACCTGCCTCTCTTTTCATTGATATAAAAAATGCAAGATCTCGAGTAGAGATCAAGTTCAGTTACAAGGTAAAAGTATATGTGGGTAAATAAAAACATCGGAGGCTACAAAACACAAATTCCTCCCCGATTGTTTGAAAATAAACCAACAAAAATAAATACATGAAATCAAATGGTGTTCCGTGTTCAAGACGCCTTCAAACACGAACTTGTTCCTTCGCTTCCACAGTAACCAAGCAATTATAAATCAAAGTGATGTACCAAAGTCCCTATTTGCACCCGAGGGAAAGTGAGTCCGCCATATCTCCAAAAAATCATAACTCGACAATGGCATCATAATGGAAAAAATGAAAAGGCTAAAAGCCTAGGTCCAAACCCTATAACTCTCGAGACAATGAAACAACGCATGGTCGGTAGATTCCGCATCATCACAAAATGGACACTTCTCGTCAATCACCGCTTGACATCTTCAGTGAAATAAAAAAGATGTCGTGGGCAGGCGACCATGGAATACAAGTCACCTGAAAAATTGAACATTAGGAATTAAACTTGCTACCCAAGTACACATAAAGTTCTTTTGTGGTTTCGATAAACTCATGTAGAAGGCCCTAGTGAATGAAGTTGCCGAATACTACTTGTCTTCACCCAGCCCCCAAATGAAGAGATCCGTCCCAACTCCAAACCAAAAAGTATTCGGAAAGTTAGTTCCATTTCCAGCTCCTCCACCCCTAAACAACGGTTGGAGCTCTGAGTTATCCAACATCGTAGTTGCTCACATCTATCCTGGGCTGAGAACCTGAGTCTATGTTTCCAAAATGGATGCATGAGGGCAGCACTGCCAAATATTAAACCGTAGCCATCCCTTACCGAACATGACTTCATGTTGCACAATTGAAAAAGATTCGGAAATAGCGAACTATGGGGCTGATTAGCGATCCAATGTTGTGCCAAAATGAGCAAAGAGCGCCATCCACAACCTCCAGTCGAACCTAACAAGAAAAGAAAACCCAATATGTGTTGTTTTTAAAGCAATAAGAAGTAATATCTCGCTAAATATGTGATAATCTAGATGCATCAACCAATCCAATCAAATACCATGATGATAGCCTGTAGCGGTTTACATAAATATCGAACCGAACCAAAGGGACTCCCGATTCGAAACTCACATTTTCCAAAGCCATTTCAACAAAAAACTGCAGTTTATAACAAGAACCAAATTTCAAACGAACAGGCCACCTAATTGTTTCAGCATTGATATGGTGTCCCAACTTACTTTACTAACATCCCTCGAGTTCGCATCCTCATGCCACAAAAAGTTCGTCATGATTTAATTAAGTCTATCATTAACCGAAGACGGAAGCTTATTCAACGAAAGTAAGTAAATTGGCAAAGACGTAATGACAGATTTAACTAACACTAGCAGTGCCGCATACAACAAAGAAAGACCCTTCCAACTAGACAACATATTCTTGAACTTATCAATCAACACATTCCAAAAGGACGTAGGGACCCGTTTTACACTTAGTGGGTAGCCTATGTATGTGATCGGGAAACACTCAACTTTACATCCTAATTTTCTTGCACAAGAGAGAACCATTGAATCACAAACATTAATGCCAATAATCGAACTCTTATGATAATTAATATGCAATCCCAAAATAAGTTCAAAACATCACAAAATGCGAATAAAAATAGGAATAAGAGACTCATCTGCTGATAAGAAACACAATATGTTAATCGGAAAATTGAAGCAAAGAAACATCCTTATCTAAGCCATCTACTTTGGATCTAGGAAGTAAGTCTTTGCGTATACTGGTATCAAAGAGCTGCTTCAAGCCCTCAATAGCAATCACAACAATAAATGGGAAGATTGGGTCTCCCTGTTTCACTCCCCTACCCAATCGGATCGGGTTACACGGTTCACCATTAATCCGAATAGATGTCGCCGAGTTCTCTCACAAGCATGAAATCCATCAATTCCATCTATCTCCAAAACCCATACTCTGAAAAACTGCATTGATATAGGCACACGAGATACAATTATACGCTTTGTGAAAATTCAACTTTAAAACCAAACCCGATTGTCATCTTCGATGAATTAAGTGCATTATTTCTGACGCAACAAACGAACACTCATAAATATTACGACCTCTTATGAACTCAAATTGATTCTCTGAAATCAAATCTTGAAGAAGTGGTTGTAATATGTTCGCCAAAACTTTTACACAACTTTATAAATTCCGTGAATAAGGGCTATCGGTATATAATTTCTCAATAATGAAAACCCTGACATTTTAGGAATCAAGACCGTGAATGATGTTTTGATGGAATCGGGTAGCTCAGCGGTTTCATGAAATCTCTCAAAAATATCAATAACATCAGCTTTCAACTCATCCCAAAACCGTCTATAAAAAGAGAAATTGAATCCATTTGGCCTTGGTGACTTCCCTTCATTAAACAACCTAATTGCAGCTACAATTTCATCCCCTGAGAATGGAACTTCGACAATTCTTGCTTTCGTCTCCCTAATCATATAGAATTGCAGATCTCGTAGATCATATGGAACATCAATTCCTTTCGAGAAAAGGTCTTCATAAAAATTGCGAATGGTATTCACAATGGTGGTTGGATTCGAGATGTTGTTACTGTCAATCTCTAATTGGTTAATTCTATTTCCCCTCCATCGAGCTGACGCTATACGGTGGAAGAATGCCGTATTATTATCCCCTAAAACTGTCCAGGTCACCCTCGATTGTTGATACCGTACCTTCTCCAAGCTGCGTCGGAGATCGTTCAGCGCAGATTTCACCATCTGCATGCAATTCTAAGCCTACGGACATATCAATTGGCCAAGCAACCGAATTAGAAGTGAGATCAAGAACCTGCCTCTCTAATGCCTTAATACAACGGTCTATCCCCCCAAATTTCTCATCATGCCAGTGACAAATATATTATCTCAATTGTCCCAACTTGAATTCTAAGTCCCTATTCGGATTTTGTGTTTTAATGTCGCTCCATTTCGCCTTCAAAAATTTCAAAAAATCAGCATCATCCCACCAACAATTCAATGATCGAAAAAACCTATCTCCACCCCGACACATCACATGAGATTGAAAAATAATCAAGAAGTGAGATGAGAGGACAGAGTCAACAGTCATCAACCGCAATCTCGGTCATAGTCTAACAAATTGTAGCCCACTAAGACACGGCCGATTCTGAAAAACGACAAACTATTAGCCCAAGTATAATATCTACCATGCAAGGGAACATCGTATAGAACACAATCGTTAACAAATTCTTGGAATTGCACCATTAAATTAGAGATCTGCCCCTCCCTCCCCTTTCGATCATACCCGCCCAAGATTTCGTTAAAATCGCCACAAACTAAGATCCAATCAATTCCACGAACAATTGGTGCTAATTCTTGCCATAATTGATACCTATGGGCAGCACTACAAGGGTCGTATAAGCATAAAACGTGGGTGTCAATCTAACTAGACATAACATGTAACAAGCACCACCTTTCCGAGGATAGAACAATCGTACCATTCAATAGTCGAGGATTCCAAGAAATAACTAAACCCCCTGACAAGCCTTGAGCTAAAATTGAATGGAATAAAAAATTATTGTGGCCCCAAAATTTCAAAGTACTAAATCAGAGACAAACGTTGTTTTCGTTTAAATTAAAACAAAAATCTCCAAATGCCACCGTCTAATACATGATCATCCAAAATTCTGTTTAGCTCCATTCCTAAGCCCTCCCCGACAATTCCAACTTAACAAATTTAAGGACATAAAATCAAATGACAAACCTTGATAAGATGGAGCATTCAACGTCTTTCAAGGGCATCCACTATCCGCCCTTCATCGCATTCCTTAAATAAGCCGAGCTCTTCCCCAATACGAAATACTAATACCTCCTCCTTTTCCAACCCAGTATTCTCATCCCTCCCAAGATTTACCCTATTAATACTTGGACCCAATGAATTAGAAACATCCCAAGCCGAGCTACTACCAACCCGTAACTCCTAGCTCTCCCCCTCCACTTCATTCCTTAAACCTGATTCAACTCAATTTGTTGCTATCCTCTAAAACTAAAACTTGAACCTAGATTGATCATTTGACTTTGAACCCGAGGTTACCGAATTGGAAGTATTCGAAATCGATATGGTTTCATATGAATAGCTCGAATCTTTTTTTTTTGAAAAACTGAATAGCTCGAATCTGAGTATGAGTTTTGACTACAATGCTGGTAGCCAACCCCTTGTCAGAGATTGGTATAAATCATCACTTCGATAGCTCCCGTCCATAGGAACCAAGACCAGACATGAAATTATGTCAAGTCTTTCTAGCCTTTCAAAGTCGTAATCCATCGCCACAACCGTGCCAAATCTACCAGGTAGTTCACGGACAATCCGTTCCATACAATTGTTGGAGGAATTCCCATAAAGTCTAAGTACATTATGCATTCAGTCGGGGAAACTCCTCGTCTAGATGTTCTACCGAGGATAAAACATGGTTCATCGCTATCCAATCCCCTTCAACAAATCTATTCATCTAGTCCAAAGAATTAAATGAAACAATAACATGGTTCCCTCCAACTGGTGCCATAAAGGAAATATCAAATCCTTTATTACTAAGCAGTTCAAGGATATTTCGCATGTGAGCAATAGATTTGACTAAAACCATGCACGAGTTACCTTTCCATTGAGCATACAGAATTAAGATTTTGGTCTGTTTTGGGTTAGCAACCAGTCTAGAGCTCTTCATCAAATCCGGTAACTCATCTCACAAATTCACTACATTGGCACTGATACTTCCCATCTATTTCTGACCTCTGTTTCCCGAATCCCTTAAAGGTTCTCGAATATCACTCACCACAGCCGCATGCGATCTCTCATCCCGCAGCGAATTGCAAAATATCCTTGTCTTAGTAAGGGCTTGTTTCCGACTCCTCACCTGAGTGATCAAACTATCATCCCTAAAGAACCTTGCTTTGAAAGCCCGCAACCTTACAATACCAATTTGAACCGAATTGAGTTTGTAAAGAGCCTCATGGGAGGGGAGTGATCTGTCGACACTAATGAAACCAAAATTAAGATTCCTAGCATTCCTTCTTCTTCCCACATGGACCCATCCCTGAATTCCGTATTTCAAAAAAATCTTCTTCATAGCCATCAAATCGTACATATTCAGAACATTCTCGAAGTATAATCTGTCAGATGTCATATCCGATGAGGGTAGGTTTGATGTAGTGCTAAGGTTCCGATTGATTCTGCTTGAGAATGGAGCATTATGGTGGTAGAATTTAGGTTGGGGGCGGCGGTCGTACTCACCGTCAGGGTGTGTAAAGGATTGGCGGTGGTGTTGGGGGGAGAGAGTTTGGATGGCGTTGGTGGTTAGTGGTGGTGTGTTTTGGGCGGCGGCTAGGGTTGGGTAGGGAATCGGCTTTCATGGCTTTTCATACAATGTAACTAGTGAATTTCTATGGTGTTTTAATCTTTTTGCAGAGTTTTTATATTATTATTTAGGAATTCTGTTTCGTACCTAGAATTTTATTCAATAATTTGATGAATATCAAATTTGATATTGAGAATTTTTATACAAACATCTACTCGTAAAATGGTCCATTTTTTATTTCCGCTTAGGATATATATATACATATATAGTTATTGTTACAATTTAACCGACACAACCATAACATGTAACTTCTATCTTTTTAATGTAAATTCAAAATGATCAATTCAGAAGATACAATTCTTAAATTAAATACGAAAACAACAAAACTCTGTGAAGTATATGTAATTTAATTTGAGCAAAGTAAAAATTTAAGCTGTTAAAAGTTGAAAACAATAAGCTATGGTTTATTGTAACAGTAATTACAATGAAATTGTTGTTCTTGACATAGAGATAAGGTTTTCGTAGATAGTGTTAATAATATATGCACTTGAAACTATGGTTGAGAAAACACTTTCAAGATTTTTTTAGCGGAACACGCATCTCGGTCATGTGTACTAAGTTTACCTATTCCATTCCTAACAAACACTGTTTGGTTTCACAGAAAACTATTTTCATTTTCCACTTCTAGTATTTTCTTCATTTTTCAAATTTTCAAGTTTTCAGTTTTGTAAATTGAAAATTGAAAAACAGAAAACATGTTCATTTTTATTTAGTAATCCAGTTTTTTTTATTTTCTAATAAAATTAAATAATATACTTTACTTGTTATAAACATTAGAAATGACAAGAAAAACATTACAATATAAATTAAAAATGACAAATATAAATTTTAAACTAAAAAATGATAAAGTAAAAAATTTTTTAATTCATTATAAATATAATTTGATTCATGTGCATCTTGATATTGGTTTGAAAATGACAAATCTTACCTTTAACACCTTTGAAACTTATCACATCGTGCAATTTTTATGATGAATATGCTTCAAGTTTACCAAATTATAGTTTTATTTAACTTATCTACATTCGTGAAAACATCTTTATTTGATATTTAATTTTCTTATTTTAGTGATCTTTTTTATCAAATTTTACAATTTTCGATTTCCTAAATGATGAATTGAAAAATCGAAAGCATAAAGAAGAATTCACATATAAAATAATTTTCAATATAAAATTTTTTACATTTTAAATAATAAATATTAATTTAAAGTTTTATTAATTAAAAAATATAAGGGAATCAATTAAGTAGACTAAATATTAAAAAAATTAAATGTAAATTGGAAAAATGACTAAATATATAAACTAAGAGTATATTAATAAAAATTATTCTTTGCTTATTTGTTAACAATTTACTACATAACTACATATATTAGGAAAAAATAAATTTAATAATAGAGTATTGTGGTACTTGCATAAAACTTATAGGTTATTCAGTTTGGAAAATTTCAGAAAACATCAAAAAGTTATTTTCTGAGTTAAGGCATAAAATAGAAAATTCTAAAAACTGTTTTCCAATTTTCTAAATTAAAAAATTTTATAACCAAACAGCAAATTTCATTTTTCAGTTTTCCTTGAAAATTTTTCTATTAAACTGGACCCACAACCAAACATACCCTATACCGTTCTAGGAACTATGTTTCAAAATACTTTACTATTTTAGTCCTTTTTCTTAGCCAGCTTTTCAATTTGGCATAAAGAAGCCAAATCAACATAGTGAGAGGGTGAATACTTCGTCATTTCTAATCATTAAATTAATTTTTACATAATCAATCTAGTGGTTTTGAAGGGTACAGTATGATAACTATGTTTGAAATGAGTTACCATGAAAATTTTCATATATGATTAGAATATATGGCCTCTACTCAGTTCTTTTCAAACTCTCGTTGAGGGGGAAGGAGAAAGTTTTGGCTTCCTTCTTCATCCTCCTCTCTTTAAGGTTTTGTATGTCTTTCTATTTTGTTAAATGATATGCAATTGCTATTTTTTTAGTTTTCATGACGGAATCGACTTCTTCAACCATGAATATGATACTGCTAATTTGAATCTTCATAATTTTATCATTGGGTTGGACTACATCAACCTTTAAACAATGCACATATTGATCTTTCACAATAGGCATCCGGATTTATCTCCTTTCAGCCAGATCGTTTCAATTCTGCAACAATACTTGATATTATGACGTATGTAGGAGTTCTTATGGCTATTGATCGAAACCGTTAGATGAGATTAAAGAAACAAAGATTGCAAAGTTTATTTTTTGTAATATAGTAGGTCTTACCATATGACATGCTTGTCTTGTGTAAAAACAAGGTTAATATGTTTGTGATTTGTTGTGATGACCTTAACAATTACAAGGTTCTAATCCAAATTATATATAATGAGACCCTAAATCAATAGAAGTGTAGTGTTCAATAGCATTAATCAACTAGTTAGCAATCAAATGTAAATGTATAAAGATTTTTCAGACCCTTCAATTTTTAGGACCCTAGGCGGCTGCCCAATTGACTTCCACATTAAGACCGCCTCTGTTAGATACTCTCGCCTCCTCTTTAAGAGATGTATCAGTGAGTTATACCCAATTGGTTAGTATAATCCATTGCATTAAAAATTTTCATAGGCGGGATTTTTAAGAACACTGCAACGATTGTCCCTAATAGGGCAGTCTTAAGCAGATTGATGACTAGATAGCTCTAGGCAGTGGTTGTGTTTTAAGTATCATTGCCGAGACAGTTCTAGGCAGTGGTTGTGTTTTAAATATCAATGCCTAGGTAGGATTTTTGATTACTCAAAATAGTTATCGGAAAGTTTTTACTCTTTCTTGTATCAAAATATGTATAAATAATTAGAATTTGCTATTGAAAACTTAATAAGTTTAATTAACCAACACATAATTTTGAAAAAACTTAATATTACTTATACTTGAGTCCTCCTAGACCCCCCGCCTAAACCCTGCCTAGCGTTCTCACTTTTTAAACAAGGGTATAATTATGCTTAATACAACCTTGAAAAGTTCTCTATGTATCGACTACAAATTTATTCAATTAAATTTTTCTAAATTTGCAATACTCCATTAATTAAAAAACACAAATTTCAGTAAAAAAAAACTGTAACAATGAAGAATTGCGGCAGACTGGCAATCAGCAACTGAACTGAAAACAATCGATAAATCAGCCCAATCATGGCCACAATTAATAACGGAAGAGGCGGAGCACAGGGAGATAAACTGAAAAAAATGGCAGAGTTAAACGAAACCCTAAAAGAAGTGGAGCGAATAGTTGCCCGCACCAGAATACCCGATGGTACTCTCCGTAAACCTATTCGGATTCGCGCCGGTTATGTACCCCAAGACGAAGTCGCCATCTATCAATCTAAAGGTGCCCTGGTATGTCCACTTTTCAATTTTATCTCCACATCACCGTTTCAGTTGTAATTGACTTTACTTGGACTCTGAGTATTGCTATGATTTCGTGTTTAGTTGCTAAAATTGTAGGGATACTTGTTCTTTATGCATATATGAGCCTTTTGATTTACAGAATTCCTCTTTTGTATTATATATGTGTTGATTCCGGGAAACAAATATGTCAAAGTGATTAAGATAGCGAAATATAGGGGTTTTGAGCTACCAGGTAGCTTATTTTTCTACCATTTTATACTTATTTTTAATAAGGCTGATGACGGTGTCTTGAATTGGGTTTTAGTTCCAATTCTTAGGACGGAGAAGGATCAGAATTACATTTGAACAGGGTATGAATGCTCTTGTAATTGGCATGCTTAAAGAAGGTCACATAGTCTCTGTTTTCAAAGTTCTATATAACTGAAGGTTCTAGCTTTCTAGTATAGACTGTTTTGGCACTCATGAACTATTCCAATAGTCTTCAAGTGTATAATAATTCATTAATTTGCATCTGATTCAGGAGCATGGTTTAGGTTTGCTGATTCAGATTAGAAGGAGAAAGAGATAACAAGAAAATAGTTACGATATAATGTTTTTAGAGGACATAATTCCGTTTGAAAGATAAATTGTGCAAATGCAATGAGTTGATGCCTTATCATTTACATTTGAGCTATACGGAAGTACAGCATTCTTAAATAAAATTTATAATTAATTCCCTGCAGCTAAAGGAATTGGATTACTTACTATGCTTGATATCAATTCTGTCAAAGTGAAAGGAAAAAGCTGATATGGTTTGGTTGTTGTTTTATGTAGTGGAAAAAGAAGATAGAATCTCAGCAGGCTGTGCCTCCAGGTTATGAACTAGTTCTCGATGCCAAACCAAAGACAAAATCAGTAAAGAGGAACGAAAGAAAGAAGGAGAAGAGGTTGCAGGTTTGTTCTATGCTTCAGTTTTAATGTCGATGCTTTTGGTGGCGATCATTTTATTCAACTTTACCTTGCATATTTTTTTGAAGATACCAAACATCATAGACTTCAACTCCATTTTCAGTCAATTATACAGGCTTTACTTATGAAACGCCTGTGTGAATTCATGATAGAAAAGAAATTAGGAAATAGAAACAAATTGGGAAAGAATATTAATGTTGGAAGAGAAGCTAGGAATGGGAACAACAGAAATTCGAAAATGATGGAAATCACGTAATAAGATTTGAAAATTAGGAAGAAAGAATAATTGACGGAGAACGAAAAGAAAAGAAAGACATCTTGATATTTATATTAATAATTGACTACTCAACTACTAATAAGACTAAAATAATTTAGGTCTCTACGTTTTTACTACGTCAAGTATATACATAACAAATTTTTGGTACTTTATATTTATTATTTATTTAAATTCAATTTGTTTAATCATTGCGCCTAGCCCCATAAAAACTACACCAGCACCAGTAGCAGTTTAAGGTACAAGGCACATAGGGTTCTCCCATCGCTTAGGCACAAGGCGCAATTCAAGCATACTCTCTGGAAAAGAAAAGCCCAATAATATAAAAATTATAAAAAATATATTTTAGACAAAATTAATATTATTGCCCAATTTTAATAGATTAGCAAATTAAATACAATAATTAAGACTTAAACAAGTACCAAATTCATTAAAACAAAACCAACAACATCAATAAAAAAAGGAATTAACTAGAAGGGGATTTATAAAACAAGGTTATTCATATATTCTTTAGTTATTATTTTTAAATTAATAAACTAAATAATAAGAAAAAAAAATTATACAAAAAATAACAATAATATACTAAATCTGATTGTAAGTATCCAACTAGATATTAAAAATATAATAGTAGCATAATAAAGTTAGTGCTAATCTTTTCCTAACCTATATTATTGTTAATTAACAGCTAAATTGCTAGATTAGTTAAGCAAGCTGTAACATTCTGATTAATTAAATCGTTTTCCTTCCTAATACAGTCTTCTTTTCTCATAAAAACAGAAAATAAAATGATCTATCTCCTCTTTTCTTCTCAACGTTAATTCTTTTCTTGTCATTTCTTCCTTTCCTTTCTACATAATACAAATAATGCTATCCTAACACCTAAAATAAAATATTGTTAAAAACCCAATGCATTAAATTGCTTAATAAATAGAAATTCTTTCGTCTTTCGTAAAACTGGAAAATGGATTTGGATTAGTTGATTAAGCTAATGAATAATTGCTAAATTTTTGGACTCATGCTTCACACTCACAAGTCTATTAATAATTATATGAACTTGATTCATTCTGCTTTTTCCCTTAAGAACCTTATTGTTTCAGAGAAAAAAACGGATTAGGACTGAACTCTTTTTTTTAATATGCATATGTCTATTTATAGACACCTGCTAATGATTTCAATGCTCATGTCTAACCCTTATTGTTACAGTTTTGCTTCTTTTTGTAATGAAATAAAAACAATTTTATTTGGTAATTGAATCCATTGCTTTGAAGTGTTTCCTATGGCAGTTACAAACGCCTACTTTATTTCGCACATCCATGTTGTGTGTCTTCCTCTGGTTGTTTATATAATACATATCCGAATCCTTATCCTCTGAACCTGCACAAAAGTAAGTTTTCATCATAAATCGTTTCCAGGCTGCTCTTGAGAAGGGTAAGGAAGATGGAGACATTAAGAGGGACGATCGCTCAGTTGAAGATGGAGGTTCTGCATCAGAATCTGTGATCTCATTGACATCTCAGATGAATGATCTAGATGTTTCCGCAGATTCTGTTGTGAGTACTCCTGTAGATTCAGCAGTGTCTCTTGACCCAAGTTCTACATCTCAAGATGTCGATAAAAAAATCCGCACTTAAAATGAAGGTATAGGCAGTTATATTTTAGATTTTTAGATTTCCCTGTCCAAAATATTTTTTCTTTAATTTCTATTCAAGTTCACTATGATATAATGTTTCAAATATATCAGCTCTTCTCTAAATTGTCAAAAAGAAGACAACTCATGAACATTGAACAATAATATCAACTGGTACAAGACTCACAAATGTATGCATTTTGCATCCAGTTGTTTT
>CATIWQ010168597.1:0-16698 GCA_949673415.1 Euphorbia schlechtendalii | reverse complement strand
TATATATATAATATAATATAATATAAATTAATTAAAAAAAAGTACTGTGGGATTTCTTTGGCCCAACCTCGCCAAACACAATTGTTTGGCAAGGCCTCACCAAACTTTCTATTTTGGATTTTAGAGACTTTTTTTCCTATAAATAGTCGGGTCTTTTTTAATAATTGGGGTCGAAAATTTCAGAGAAAAATTCACTTTCAGCTAAAAATATAACGAGAAAAACACCAAAAGTATTTCTCTTGAATAATTTAGATTTAAAACACATTTGGATCTCAAATCTTTATTATTTTCATCTATTTCTTCTTCCTACATTTCTTAAAAATCCTCAGATATTCTCGGGCTATAACAAATTTTGAACCCGAGTCTAATTATCCTTTGGATAAATATTTTCTTCAAAGATTTTCGGATCCAAAAGACGTTTGGACTCCGAATTTTAATTGTTTTCAAATTTTTTTTATTTACTTTTGTTCTAAATATCCTCAAATATTCTCGGGTCTAAAATAAATTTAGAACCTGTGAGCACGGGATTTTTATGCCCTACTCGCGAGTTCGATGATGAAGCTATAATTTTTTCCTTGTTAGCATCTCACATTTTACAGGGTCCTGAAATCGTCCGGAAATCATCTACCTTGTTTCTTTGGACCTCTTTTCCCTTAAAGCCCAAATAAAGCCCAAAACACTTATTTCTTCATAAAAAAATAAGCCACATTACAAATGCTGATTTTTTCCACTAGAAGAAGTGGTGTTCATCCCACTAAATCAAAGGTGTGGAGGAGAAGAAAAGACATAAAAAGTGGACAAGCCACTAGGTTAGTGGGGGATGACTTTGGATTGAAGAGAGCTCATTTGAGCTAGAGAGGGCTGCCACAACAAGGGGGTGGACATCCATAGAGAGCAAACAAAGGGGAGAGGGCTTCCATTTTGATGAAAAAAAGAGACCAAGAAGAATTTGAAGTATTCTTGAGGCATTCTTGAGTATTTTTTTCAACAAAAAACCCAACTTTCACCACACAACACTTGAGTTTTCGGGTTACTAAGCTTGAATCCTTGAGTTTTAGACTTGAATGGATAGTCTAACACATCTTCATCACATACTTGAAGGTTACTACACCTTTCAAATCACTTACTTTGGCTAGGAATAGGTCCCTTCCAAAGATTTTCGGTAAATCACCAAAACCAACCAAAAAGAAACGAGGAGAGCTTCCCGGAGGATTTCATGGACCTTGAAGAATGTGGATTCATGACTACGGGGTAAGCTTCTGAGTTCCTAGAGTTCGTGCTTACGTTTATATTCTTTTCTTTTTTGAAGTTTCAGATTTTTATTTTGCCGTTTCTGCCATTTTTTGTGTGTTTTCTGCAAGCCTATATCGTTTTAAGCCCGGAATAACCCGCTAAGACCCTTCTGAGTTTGGAAACGCATTATTAGGGGTACAAAAACCTCTGAATTGTAATTATTTGGATCTATTTGCATTGTATTAATAGGCATGCTTGACCTAGATTTACGTTTCTACATGTCATTTTAGGTCAACCCCACGAAGGGAACAAAAAGTGTTCCCGGATAACCGTCCTCACCACTTTGCCATGCGGTCATTTTCACTAATAAAATCGACCAACATACGTGTAAATAAAAATGAACCATTTTTATTTAAACAAATTTAAATCGCCGATGTTTTAATTAGGTCACACGGGCCTCGCTAAAACCAAATCGAACACACATGCCATATCTCATGCTAACCTTTGTGGATGCAGGTTAGATGTATGCCTAGGGCTTACTTTCCTTCGGGTATTGCAAATATTTGTACGAGAATTATAATTAATAGATTAGGCGGGCGGTTGCAACCCCCAAGTCTTGTAATTTATTAATTTACTTTTCCGCATTTACTTAATGCTTGATGTATGGATTTATTGCTTTCCGCATGCGCGTTAAATCATGCATTCAACCTCAAAATGACCTAAGTGTGAATATGCATAATCAAGAAAATACAGTTTTCTGTAGATATAATATAAAGTGATCCAATAAGAAATAAGTAACTTATCCCGAACCTGAATCTCTGTGTCTTGTTGGGCCATCCCCCGGACGTTAAGCCTCACAGGTCTCTAATTCCTGGAAAGAGCTAATCTAGGTGGCGACTCCCTAACAAGAGACGATGGATTCAGGTTTGAACCGATCTAATAACATTTTCGCCATCTCTTTCAAACACTTCGTCCGTGCCACCAGCCCGGTACATCTTTTCCAAACACCCCGGTGGACAGCACCTCTCATTCTAGCGCGCTCTCGGCCCACCGCTCCATGTCGTCCGCTCATAGTGGCGACTCCGATGGGGATTTTTCTAAAAACTTGTTTTAAAAGGTTTTAGATTTTAGATAATTGCCGAAAATTATTGATCACATTATTCCGTTTTCTCTTAATTATGACATATTCATAATTTTGCATTGAAATAGAAAGGATTAGCCTCTAAGACTAGGGTGCCCCTATTTTACCGTGAAGCTTGCGAAAGTATACTTCGTGACCCCCTAGTGATCGAAGGAACCTAGCGGGTGGATCACTTGTTGCCATATCGCATGTACCTCCCTCGTTAGAGGCTTGGAGTGTATCTTAGTGCAACAAGAACCTTCTACATCAGCAACCCAGCCACAGCCTTCATGTAAATAAACCCTAGACACTTTCCTTAGGGTGTTACCCATCACGCTATCATGCATTGTACTTTCCTGCAGGTGCGCTCTTTATTATCCTCATGGTACTAAGATGAACCAAACCCAGGATAGAGACTATCCAAAAACCCTACATTTGGGAGTCATAAGGTTGGAAGTGATACGTTGCATGCTATGTGTTATGTATATATACCTTTCAAATCGTCATTGAACAAATGTCATACTGACCACGAATCTTTGGGCAGACACTTGAACGCACACACTCATGATATCAAATCACATCCACCTAGGCACAGTTGACACCACAGATTATGTCACCCTAGGACAACACAAAAGCACTTAGGGGCATCACTTACCCCTTGTCGGTAAAATGTCCACTGGACATCCGACACTCTGCCCGCAAGGGGCAATCCCACACATCATCTTAAGGATGTTCACTCAAACATCCAACTCACAGCCCTTTCAGGGTGATCACACATGCCAAAAGCCCAAATGGGGCAAATACCTACCCATGATCATGGACTTCTAAACCCAGGGTATGACACTCTGTTCTACTCAAACTCGAACCTAGAATTAGATGATGCGATAAGACAGCGTCACCTAGGATAGGATCATCCTTGGTTATAGCGGTGCCTACTTTGCACCTGAACCTCTTCCCATTTGGGGCAACAAACTCACTACACCAAGAGTCACACGGTACAATACACTATTTACCCAGACTCTCACCTCATGACATGGGAAAGAGCTATAGTCGCTAATTCTCAAAAAGCCCAGCCTTTTACCACACGGGTATTATGGCGATCAACTTGTTTGTTCCAAACAGATTGGCAAACACAAATCACAATCTCAGCCTCATACCACATGGGTATTATGGCGATCAACTTGTTTGTTCCAAATGGATTGGCAAACATAAACACAAATCACAACCTCAACCTTTTACCACACGGGTATCACGGTAATCACCTGTTTGTTCCAAATAGATTGGCAAACATAAACATAAATCACAATCTCAGCCTCCTACCACATGGGTATTATGGAAACCTTCCAATTTTGTTTCAAATGGATTGGCAAAACACGAGTCGCAGCTCGACCATAAGCCTATTACCACATGGGTATTATGGCAATCTTTGTTCCAAATGGATTGGCAAACACAAACCACAACTTCAGCCTTTTACCACGCGGGTATTACGGCAACCACCACTTGTTTATTTCAAATGGATTGGCAAACATAAGTCACACTTTACCACACGAGTATAAAACAAAAGTCAACCTATTTTGTTCCAGAAGGATTGGGAAAAACACAAGTCACACCTCTATCTCAAGCCTATTACCACACGGGTATTACGACAATCGACTTGTTTGTTCCAAATGGATTGGCAAACAAAACCCTCGATATCACATGGATGCCACCTCAACTCCAAGCCCTCACCACACGGGTCAGGTCTTATTACGCTTTCTGTTACCTAATGACTAACATGTTTGTTTCAAATGGATTGACATACATGTTATTTCACATGGTGGCATGCTAACCCTTTGTAAATGCAGCCATAACATGAACATCTCACGCATTTCTTGCATCACGAGTCATACCATGAAATTCACATGCACGGTTTGGCCTTCTGCTCGTATCTCTTAGTTACGAAGAAGTCTGCTCATCGTCTGGTCCATGTTTCCCCAACTACGGCTAACCTGGAGGGGGTTCCATACACTGACTCAAGTGAGGACTCGGGTTCAGATTCAGATTCAGTTCCACGCACTGTCGTGGCTAATCCACAAGAAGAAGGCACGAGGGAAGATCACCCTGTCATTACGGGATGAAATTCTCAACAGTTGTTAGTGAAGGCCGAGATTGCAGCTGCCTTGAATGCTTTTGCCAATAGTGAACAGCTAGCATCCCTCATTCGTCTACATGTCGAAAGGGCCCAGAATTCAGTGTCCAATCCGGAGGTCACCCTTTACAATCAAACAGGGGGACCTATCACCTCACACATGGCGCCCTCGACTATCTTTCACTAGTTTGGGGTAGGTTCAAGTCAGAACCAAGACCAATTGGTTTGCCGGGATTCAACTTTACCAATCCTTTCTAGTAGCAATCCTCCCGGGGGTAACCTGTCCAACCGACATTCTCACCAGGACCTTTCTATCAAGGAATGGCTCCACAGCCTACTCCCAATTGGAGTACATCGATGGCCACACAGTTCCAGGCACCTCAACTGCCCCACTTTGTGGCATATCCCCAGGGGCAATATGGTCTCTATCCAAACATCGGGAACGCCATTCTCCAACAACTAAGCATGGCGGAATTATGGAAACAATTCCTAGCCACTCGCAGTATTAATCTCACGAATTCATACTCAGCGCAGTCAACAATCACGGATGAAGACACCTTGCCCTTGCAATGCCGCAGTTTGAGAAATATGTGGGATCTAGCGACCCGTGCGCCCACTTGACACATTATCAGACGGTGATGAGAGCATTAAGAGTCAGTGATTGAATGATGGCTAAACTCTTCGTCATCACCTTAGGCCACCCGGTCAATGAATGGTACAGCCACCTCCCGCTGGAAGTAGCTACAGATTGGAATAGCCTCGCTCAAGCTATGCTGGGGTATTATGGTTTCAACTCTTATATGGAAACCACGATGCAACATCTGGAGGCCATAAAGCAAAGGCAGGGTGAGAAATTCAAATCCTACTTGACACGATGGATGGCCACCCAAGTCAGGCTTAAGGCTCGCTTAAGTCTACCGGAGATGATAACCAAGCTTCTGGACTGTGCACTGCCACCGTACGGGAACAAGTTCGGATCCAACAGCTTCTCCAGCTATTAAGAAGTGTTTGAGAGGGCAGAGAAGATGGAGCACTTTGATTCCATGGGCACATTTGAGGGGCGCTAGAAAAGCATATGATGTAATAAATTAGCTTTCGGCCACCTTTCCCACGAGGCTTTTTGAACTTTTATATTACTTTTGAACTTTGTTTACTTGCTTGATATTCTATCAATGACATTACACATTCTCATAAACATATACACATTGTTTTTAGCACATGTGACACATGATTTCATGAAATTAATTTGGGTGTAAATGGATTCCCCATAATAAATTCAAATGATTTGACTCTTGTGAGAAAGTGAGAGACAAATACATGTACTTAGACAAAGCGTGATAGCAATCCCCTCATCATGCAAAGTTGAAAGATCAATGAAAGAATATCCAAACATGAAACGTTCACGTAAAGATCAAAAGGATCAATTAAGCAAGTTGGGACCAAACAACGGTGCAATGCCACTAAGAAGGAATCACATCGTTGAACACGTCAACAACTCCATCATAACCAGACCAAACAACGACGCAATGCCACCAAGAAGGAGTCACATCGTTGAACACATCAACAACTTCATCACAACCAGACCAAACAACTGGCGCAATGCCACAAAGAAGGAGTCAAATTGTTGAACACGTCAACTACTCCACCACACATCATTCAAGGGATGAACAAATGAGAGTCAATGTTAAAGGAGTCAAACTGTTAAACACGCCAACAACTCCCTCACAAGGTTCGCTGCTACTTATGGGGCATCTCATCATCACATACACCTCAAGCCAGCAAAGCGACACGAGCACCAACCAATCGATCAGAAGCGCTGAACGAAATCGCGATTGAAGTCTCAGACATGGACGGCGACCAATCTATCAGATCAATCAAGTCTTACACAATTGCTATCACACATAGGTGAAAGAAATAAATTAATGAAAAGTGGTACGAATAAAAAATAAATTTGTATTCAGCCTGTCGATTAACACTCAGTTAGTTGAGTAAAAATTAGGGCTTATTTTCAAAATGGCAAAAGATTAGTCTGTTGAGCTGAAAACCCGAAAAGGGTGGCTCGGGCAAAACTTAGGATATCGAGAGAACCACATTGGTTAGAAAACTTGAAAAGGCTAATCAATGGCAGGAGTCAAATCATTTGAAACATTTATACCCCTGTTAAGTTCATCAATGTATTGTCATTTTTGCTGAATCTTTATGCATATGTTTATTTTGATTGCTTGCATGTCAATGGTAGAATATCGCAAGTAAACATCCATAAAGAAAGGTCTGCTGGATTGAAAACCTAAAAAGGCGGTCCGGGAAAAAGTTAAGACAAGGTTCGATAGATTGAAAACCCACAAGGGCGGTCTATGCAGAAGATAGAACCAACATCAAATTTGTTATTTCTCCTCAAAACGGTACGTGCATGTCACCACATACCTTCGACACTTAGAGCAAACGGCTTTCAAGCGATCATCTCCGACACATGCGAGATCAATGATTCATCCAACTTGCGAACTTAAATCTGATTCAACGAACCCATGGTCGCCACTTTGAGGAAGTTGACCATGGAATCCCCAACAAGACAAACCCTAGGGGAAACCATGCACCAGCACAAGAGGATGCTCTTCAATCAATGAAGCCCACGACGCCTTTAACAGATGAACGTACATCATATGATAAATACTGTTCATGCATGAAATCATTCATACATGCATACATATCATGCCACTTACAGGTGAAGGCGATGCTAAACCTAGGCAAATCCATTCCGTTGAAAGGAACACTCTACCTCCACATGCGGAATCCACAAGCAAGATGACGGCTCACTCAAGCCTAAAAGTCAACACTACAACATCTCAAAAGCCTCCTAAAATGACGGAGCAATCTTCGAAACATTCCCGAATTTCCATTCATTCATCATGTTTTAATTCTTGATTGAAGGGGCAAAAATTTTTGCTTTTAGCAATCTCAATCAAGGAATTAAAATATAATTCACAAATTTCTACTAATAAAATGCCTCACTCTTGCAGGTACCCTTTCATCTTATAAGGGGCATATAATTCAGATCGCACCGGTCAACCATCCCGCAATGGATTTTGACGAAGACTTACCGCAGTTAACGTATCATCAAAGGCATGGAGCACACGGCTTTAATCCTTTCCCTAGTAGTTTCGAAGGTCACAGTCAACCCACGGTCAACTCACAAGGGGCATCCACCGAACTTTTTACAGTCCACATTCATTTTTTAACTTTCTACGGTCAATGGACTTACTACAGTCCTCCATCCTTCGCTGACTTTCTACAGTCTGCATACCCTCCCGGACTTTCTACAGTCCAAATTCCTTTTCAATGGACTTTCAACAGTCCACATTCACTTTCAGACTTTCTACAATCCTCATTCTTTTTCCGACTTTTTACAGTCATGGACATTCTACAGTCCTCATTCCTTTTCAGAATTTTTAAAATCACTGGACTTTCTACAGTCCACATTTCTCTTTTGGACTTTTTACAGTCACCGGGCTCTCTACAGTCCAAATCTTTTTCAAACTTTTCACAGTCTACGGACTTTCTACATTCCAAATTCCTTTCTTTGACTTTTTACAGTCAACAGACTTTCTACAGTCCACATTCCTTTTTAGACTTTTTACAGTCACTGGACTTTCTACAATCTACAATCCATCTTGACTTTTACAGTCATCCAAACCTTCTACGGTTCAAAATCCAGACTTTTTACAGTCACTCGAACTTTCTACAATTCAAAATCCCGACTTATTATAGTCACCGGACCTATTACGATCCACCTCATTTCCTAACTTATTACAATCGCCGGACCTATTACGGTCCACCTCATTTCCCGACTTATTACAGTCACCTGACCTATTACCGTCCACCTCATTTCCTGACTTATTACAGTCACCGGACCTATTATGGTCCACCTCATTTCCTGACTTATTACAGTCACCGGACCTATTACGGTCCACCTCACTTCTTGACTTCTTACAATCATCAGAACCTTCTGCGGTTCAAACTCTCAGACTTTTTAAAGTCATCCGAACCTTCTACGGTTCAAACTCCCTGGCTTTTTACAGTCATCCAAACCTTCTACGGTTCAAAATCCTGACTTTTTACAATCTTCTGAACCTTCTACGGTTCAAAATTCAGACTTTCTACAGTCATCTGAACCTTCTACGGTTCAAAATCCAGACTTTTCACAGTCATCCGAACCTTCTACAGTTTAAATCTAGTCCTGGCATTTTCACGGTCAGCGGACTTCCTACGATCCACGTCGCCAGTAGGCCTACTACAGCCTGCACACATGGGTTCTCAAACAAGAGAATGGGGGCACACGGTCAACGTTCTCTCCCAAAAGGTTCCAACAGCGTTAATCAACCGATGGTCAAACTCTAGGGGCAATCATTACCAAACGGGCAATTCATAAGGGGCATCAGGAGATTAATCCCTGAAAGACACCGCACCGAGATGAAAGTTTCCAGCCATCATCCCCTAAGAGTGCCAACCGTGACTGGGTAGGTATTATTTCTAAACCCCGCTGCTCTTTCAATCATGGGACCATACTGATCTCATATCAGCAGTGATCCCACGAGGGGCAGCCTGTGAGAACGGGATTTTTATGCCCTATTCGCGAGTTCGATGATGAAGCTATAATTTTTCCCTTGTTAGCTTTTCACATTTTATAGGGTCCTGAAATCATCCGGAAATCATCTGCCTTGTTTCTTTGGGCCTCTTTTCCCTTAAAGCCCAAATAAAGCCCAAAACACTTATTTCTTCATTAAAAATAAGCCACATTACAAATGATGATTTTTTCCACTAGAAGAAGTGGTGTTCATCTCGCTAAATCAAAGGTGTGGAGGAGAAGAAAAGACATACAAAGTGGACAAGCCACTAGGTTAGTGGGGGATGACTTTGGATTGAAGAAAGCTCATTTGAGCTAGAGAGGGCAGCCACAACAAGGGAGTGGACGTCCATAGAGAGCAAACAAAGGGGAGAGGGCTGCCATTTTGATGAAAAAAAGAGACCAAGAAGAATTTGAAGTATTCTTGAGGCATTCTTGAGTGTTTTTTTCAACAAAAAACCCAACTTTCACCACACAACACTTGAGTTTTCGGGTTACTAAGCTTGAATCCTTGAGTTTTAGACTTGAACGGATAGTCTAACACATCTTCATCACATACTTGAAGGTTACTACACCTTTCAAATCACTTACTTTGGCTAGGAATAGGTCCCTTCCAAAGATTTTCGGTAAATCACCAAAACGAACCAAAAAGAAATGAGGAGAGCTTCCCGGAGGATTTCATGGAACTTGAAGAACGTGGATTCATGACTACGGGGTAAGCCTCTGATTTCCTAGAGTTCGTGCTTAGGTTTATATTTTTTTTCTTTTTTGAAGTTTCATGTTGTTTTCGGTTATTATCGTTTTCCGCGAACCATTCTGTTTTCTACGATTTTCAATATGATTTCAAATCTGTTCAGGTATTTTCTTTACATGAAAATTTTCTACACATCTTGAGCTTTTCATAATGATAAAGATCACTTGAATTGGATAAGTATAGAGAAAGTTATGAATTTTCAAAGTTTTGTAAACATTTAGTTCGGTTTCCTGGGCAGAATGTCATTGTTTTCGGTTCTGGGTTTGACGAAGATTTTTATTACATGATTAGTTATTTTTCATTAGATTACTTAGACCATGAGGTTTCTGGAATGATAAAGATCACTCAAAACGGATAAGTAGAAATAAAGTTATGATTTTTCGAAGTTACGTAAACTAACGGTTCACTATTTTGGACAACCCGGACTGTTTGATACTTTTCTGTATGAAGCTGTATTCAAAATGTGATTTTGTCATTTTCAGTATGTTAAAACAATCATGAGATTTCCAAAATGATAAGAATCGTTTGAATCCGATAATCGTAGTGAAAGTTATGATCGTTTGAAGTTTCAGATTTTTGTTTTGCCGTTTCTGCCTTTTTTTGTGTGTTTTCTGCAAGCCTAGATCGTTTTAAGCCCGGAATAACCCGCTAAGACCCTTTTGAGTTTGGAAACGCATTATTAGGGGTACAAAAACCTCTGAATTGTAATTATTTGGATCTATTTGCGTTGTATTAATATGCATGCTTGACCTAGATTTACGTTTCTACATGTCATTTTAGGTCACCCCCACGAAGGGAACAAAACGTGTTCCCGGATAACCGTCCTCACCACTTTGCCATGCGGTCATTTTCACTAATAAAATTGACCAATATACGTGTAAATAAAAATGAACTATTTTTATTTAAACAAATTTAAATCGCCGATGTTTTAATTAGGTCACACTGGCCTCGCTAAAACCAAATCGAACACACAAGCCATATCTCGTGCTAACCTTTGTGGATGCAGGTTAGATGTATGCCTAGGGCTTCCTTTCCTTCGGGTATTGCATATATTTGTACAAGAATTGTAATTATTAGATTAGGCGGGCGGTTGCAACCCCCGAGTCTTGTAATTTATTAATTTACTTTTCCGCATTTACTTGATGCTTGATGTATGGATTTATTGCTTTCCGCATGCGCGTTAAATCATGCATTCAACCTCAAAACGACCTAAGTGCGAATATGCATAATCAAGAAAATATGGTTTTCTGTAGATGTAATATAATGTGATCCAATAAGAAATAAGCAACTTATCCCGAACCCGAATCTCTGTGTCTTGTTGGGCTGTCCCTCGGACGTTAAGCCTCACAGGACTCTAATTCCCGGAAAGAGCTAATCTAGGTGGTGAATTTATAACAAAAGACAGTGGATTCAGGTTCGAACCGATCTAATAACATTTTTGTCATCTCTTTCAAACACTTCGCCCGGGCCACCGGCCCGGCACATCTTTTCCAAACACACCGGTGGACCACGCCTCTCATTCTAGAGCACTCTCGGCCCACCGCTCCGTGTTGTCCGCTCACAGAACCCGAGTCTGATTATCTTTTGGATAAATAAACACTTTATCTTCCAATCAAACAATTATTTTTCCAATTAAAGTACAATAAAATTCCAAGAATTAAACGGAGATTTTTTGGACTTTTACATCAACAATTCCACCCAAACTAAAGGATGGGGAGGACTTACAAAGGCCGAACGGATACGTCGAAGTGGAGTCATACTGCAAGGGTAAGCCTCTGAGTTCCTAGAGATGCGAATTTCATGCTTTCATCTGCTTCATCTTTTTTCTGAATTTATTTGAGAACCTAGGAATTATTTTTATTCCTTATTATTGTAAATAATGTTGTAATTCTCTCCTTCTTTTATTTCTTTTTAATTTTTATGTTAGAATACCCCAATGAAGGGAATTAAAATTATTCCCGGATAACAGACCTCACCTTTTACTATGCGGTCATTTTCACTAATAATATTGACTAACATACGTGTAAATCAAAATGAACTATTTTTATTTAAATTAACAACTTTAAAATCTTTGATGTTTTAATTAGGCCACACGGGCCTCAATAAAATCAAATCGAGCATATGTGATATCCCCTGTGCTAACCTTTGTGGATGCAGGTTAGATATATGTTTAGGCTCTTAATTTTCCTTCGGGTATCACAATTTCAATTTTTTTTGGGAAATGTAATTATTAGGTTAGCAGGTGGTTTCATCCCCCGATTTTTTGAAGCCTTGTAATCTTTATTTTCCGCATTTATTTTCCGCACTTATTTAACGCTTTGTCGATGGTTTATTTTTCCTCTTTGTGGATGTTTTATTATTTCACCATATGTGAATCATGCTTATAAAATAGAAAATGACCTAAGTGCGAATATGCACAATTAAAAGAACACAATTTTTCTGTAGATGTAATTTAATGTGATCCAATGAAAAATAAGCAACTTATCTCAGACCCGAATCTATGTGTCTTAGTGGGCCGTCCCCCGGACCTTAAGCCTCACAAGACTCTAATTCCTGAAAAGAGCTAATCCAGGTGGTTCCGAAGATCATAGTCAACCCAGTAGTTCCGAAGGTCATAGTTAACCCACGGTCAACTCACAAGGGGTATCCATCGTGAACTTTCTACTATCCACATTCCTTTTCTGACTTTTTACAATCTACGGACTTTCTACAGTCCACATTCCTTTTCTGACTTTTTACAGTTACCGGACTTTCTACATTCCACATTCATTTTTAGACTTTTTACAGTTTGTATCTCTTTTTAGACTTTTTACAGTCTACTGACTTTCTACAATCCGTATTCCATCCTGACTTTTAACAGTTATCTGAACCTTCTACGGTTCAAAATCTAGACTTTTTATAGTCATCCGAACCTTCTACGGTTCAAATTTCTGACTTTTTACAATTGCCAGACTTTCTACAATTCAAATTAATTTTCTGAGTTTTTACAGTCCACGAACTTTCTACAGTCCACATTCCTTTCTTTGACTTTTTACAGTCAAGGGGCTTTCTACAGTCCACTTTCCTTCAGACTTTCTACAGTCGATGAACTTTCTACAGTTCGTAATTCCTTGACTTTTTACAATCAATGGACTTTCTACACTCCTCTTTCCTTCCAACTTTCTACAGTCGGTGTACTTTCTACAATTCATAAGTCCCTGATTTTTTACAGTCAATGGACTTTTTACAGTTCTCTTACAGTCGGCGAACCTTCTATAGTTCGTAATTCTTTGACTTTTTACAATCAACTGACTTTTTACAGTCCTCTTTCCTTCTAACTTTGTATAGTCATCCGAACTTTCTACAGTTCACAAATCTCTTAGCTTTCTACAGTCAATGAACTTTCTACAGTTCACATCTTGTCCCAACCTTTTTACGGTTAGCGGACTTCCGACGATCCATATCGTCAGAGGCTTACCATAACCTGCACACATGGGTCCTCAACCAAGAGAACGGAGACACACGGTCAATGTTCTCTCCCCAACGGTTCTAATGGCATCAATCAACCGAAGGTCAACCTCTAGGGGCAATCATTGCCAAACGGGGAATTCACAAGGGGCACAAGAGACCAATCCCCCAAAAGATGTCGCACCAAGATGAAAGCATCCAGTCATCATCCCCAAAGAGTGCCAACCACGACCGGGCAGGTATTATCTCTAAACCCCGCTGCACTTTCAATCGTGGGACCATACTGATCTCATATCAGTAGTGATCCCATGAGGGGCAGCCTGTGAGCATGAGATTTTTACGCCCAACTCGCAAGTTCGATGATGAAGTTATAATTTTTCCCTTGTTAGCTTTTCGCATTTTGTAGGGTCCTGAAATCATCTGGGAATTATCTGCCTTGTTTCTTTGGGCCTCATTTCCTTTAAAAAACCCAAACAAGGGAAAGCCCGCTGGGCTACTCGATATTGTTAACGATATGGAAGGATATCGTTAACGATATCACCCATTATCGTTAATGATATGGGAGGATATCGTTAACGATATCACTCATTATCATTAATGATATCGAGTTTACAAACAGTCAGAAAAAGCAAACTCCACGTTATTAAAAAAAATACCCATCCCTCACCCATAATTTAGACTTTTTCTGCCAAAACACCCTATCAACATGCTGCCAACCCATGTTGACCACTAATTGGTGGAAAATAATGATGGGAAGATGATAAATTGGTGGGTAAACCACTTGGAAAAAGAGGTGGACTTTTGGATTGAAGGGAGCCCATAAGGGGCTGAAAAAATTCAGTCAAGAAGAGGAGACAGTAGCTGGGAAGAAGGCAGCAAGAGAGGAGCATGAAAATAAACTCCAAAGAGGGAAAGAAACTCATTTTTTTCATAAAAATCAACAAAATCAACAAAGATTTCTACTAAAATTTCAAATGGATTGGTTTTAATATTGTTTTTAATCTTCAAAACTCAGAGAAGGATGGACTACTAACCCCTTTCTTCCTCTTTTTATAAAACACAACTTGGAAGCTTCATCTTCCTTCATCTTTTTTACCAAAAATCGAAAACCGGATCAAAGAAACGAGGAGCGCTTCCCGGAAGACTTCATGGACCTTGAAGAATGTAGATTCATGACTATGGGGTATGCCTCTAAGTTCCTAGAGTTCGTGCTTATGTTTATATTCTTTTATTTTAGAAGTTTCATGTTGTTTTCGGTTATTATCATTTTCTGCGCACCATTTAGTTTCCTACAATTTCCAGTATGATCTTAAATCTATTTTGCTATTTTCTTTACATGAACATATTTTAAACATCCTGAACTTTCTGGAATGATAAAGATCATCAAAATCCGTTAACTATAGCAAAAGTTATGGTCATTTGATGTTTGGATTATGGTTTTTTGTTGTTTTCTGCTGTTTTCTATGTTTTCATGCAGGTCTGAAAAATTGATACCGTTAAAGATATCACATGATACTGTTAACGATATCAAATGATGCCGGTAATGACATCAATGTTGGAAGAATGCAATTTTGATTTGTTTTGCTCCGTTTCTAATCATTCGAGCCTGGAACAACCCGTTGAGACTATTCTAAGTATGAAAACACATCATTGGGGGTAACAAACCTCTAAATTGTAATCATTTGGATATATGTGGGATTTATTAACATGCATATTCAGCCTAAATATTGTTTTAGGTCACCCCCACGAAGGGAACAAAATGTGTTCTCGGATAACCATCCTCACTACTTTGCCATGCGGTCATTTTCACTAATAAAATCGACCAACATACGTGTAAATAAAAATGAACCATTTTTATTTATAACAAATTTAAATCACCAATGTTATAATTAGGTCACACGGGCCTTGCTAAAACCAAATCGAACATACGTGCCATATTTCATGCTAACCTTTGTGGATGCAGGTTAGATGTATGCCTAGGATTTAATTTCCTTCGGGTATTGCAAATATTTGTACGGCAATTGTAATTAATAGATTAGGCGGGCGGTTGCAACCCCCGAGTCTTGTAACTTATTAATTTACTTTTCTGCATTTACTTAATGCTTGATGTATGACGTCATTTACTTACCGTTTTATGCATGCGCGATGAACATAAACTGAAAATATCTAGTTTAGTTCGAATATTATAAACGTGGTTCTCACTCATAGTGTAATTTAACTCAAATGACGACGACATAGATAACTCATCCCAAACCTGAATCTCTGAACTATGGTATCTCTTAGGCTTAACGGATCTAGGCTATACCGAAATTTCCCGGAAGAGCTGATCCGGGTGGTGACTCTAAGTACCATAGGCTAGAGCTTTTGATCTCGAGTCTTTTGAATTTGCAACGCATTTTCAAGCAAACCACGGTTTCCTTCAGGGAAACCTCTTTTCCAATGCTCTTCCATGCGCATGTTTTCGAAAACCCCACGCCCCATCTCACGGGGCCAGCGTCTCACGGCGTCCGCGCAGGACCTCCGAAACGTTGTCCGCTCACACCCACTCAAGCTTAAAGTCAACATTGCAACAAAAGCCTCCTACAACAAAGCGGTTCTCAAGACATCCCCGAATTTCTATTATTTATTTATCATGTTTTAATTTTTGATTGAAGGGGCAAAAATTTTTGCTTCGCATAAACTCAATCAAATAATTAAATCATTCATCATAAAATGTATTAACATTATCATTTTTCTGATTTGTTACAGGAAACAAGTCAACATCCTATTAAGGAAATTCAAAACATAACCGAAGAAGGAAATGGTTATCTCAATAGCTACTGCCTCATTTATCAACCGAAGAATAAAACGGTTGCTGTCTACAAGAGGGACACCGTAGAAAGATACGGTCGACTCGTCTACAAGGGGCACCAAGTACCTAAGGGATTCCGGGAGAAGGAAACGGACTACCCCATGAAAACATGGTGCCAAAAAGGAAGTCCTATGTTATCACCAATTGGGAATGAGAAGTCATCAGTTGCACCGGTTAGGTATATTCTCTAGCCCTCCACTCTTTTCGAGTGATAATACTGGTTACACAACACGCAATTATCACACCAGAGGCAGCTGTGAGTACGAGATTTTTTACCAGCTCGCGCGTTCAAAGATGACGGCTTTTCGGGATTATATCCGTGAATCACATAATTTTTTAAGGTCCGACGATCTTCAAATGAGAGTTTTCCTTGTTCAAAGTTATGTTTGGGACCCTAAATAAATATTTAAGGGCTTAAAATTTTTTTAAGGGACATAAATAGTTTTTTTAAGGGTCCAAAATAATTTGATTAGGTTATTTGGAAATATAGTTATATATAACTTGTATATATATATAAATAAATAAATAAATAAATATATATATA
>CATIWQ010168536.1:0-11870 GCA_949673415.1 Euphorbia schlechtendalii | reverse complement strand
TGAGTGTTAGGTATTTACAAGTTTGATGTTAGTGCACAACATTTTCCAAATTGGCAAGGATGAGTGGTGAGTAACATTCGAAAGCAACATTCCAAGTAAGTTTCGATTTATATTTCGATGCAACATGAATTAGTATAAGTTATATAGTTTTAGTTTAATGCTCCCGATAAGTTTAAATGGAGTAATATCTAATAGTATTCTTACTATGAGTTCTATATGCAAATCTCGAATAGTTCCTACAAGTATTGAGTATGTTTAAAGTGTAAGGAAACTATAGCCATAATACTTTGAAATTGATCAATAAAGGATGAGGGTATTAATGAAAAATCAAAAGAAAGAGAGGATAACCAATGAGTTATGCAAAAGGTGAGGAATGGTACGGACCAAAAACTGCAACCATTCATTGAGTGAAAAAACAAAAGAAAGCATAGCACGAAAAATGGGTGCAAAGTACAAAGTACTTCAAAAACATATGCTTAAAAGAAAAAATGAGAGAGTGGTATGGAGCATAAAATGCAACCACTGAAAAAGGGGGAGAGTGGTATGGAGCATAAAATGCAACCACTGTGAGTGTTTTTAGCATCCTAGATTACCTAAAAATGCCTTGAGAGAAATTAATCAAAGTGTGCTTTTTATTTCCTTTATACTTTATACTGTGCTTAAGAGAAGGTAATATTTGAGTATACATATAACGCTTTATGAAGATGTGATTCGGTTGACTCTCCATTATGAACAAAGGTACGCAACTGAGCTATATAAATTGCAAATTACTAATTTGTGGGAAATTTCGAACTTCTTGAAATCTTTTGCAACGTGGAATGTGGTACTCACTGCAATATTCTTTCGCCAAATAAGGTACGAACTTGTTTACCAAATTTATACACTTCTGTTGAATTTAACTTGGGGACAAGGCAAAAGTTAAGTGTGGGGGTATGATAAGTGTATAATTACACTTATTATCATTATAATTTTATACAATAAACACTATAGTTTTAGTTATTTTTATACTTCATATAAAAGATTTCACGTGGTATGTAGTTTTTTTTTATGCAAATGCAGATACTAGGTAAATCTTGGGAGTAAAATGAACTAAAGTTGAATTCTATGAAGAAAGAGTGAAAAAGGTGCAAAATGATGCATGGAACTTGAAGATTTGGCTTAGAATTGAAGCTGTCAAAGATCGGTGAAGTTACAAGGAGATTTCTGAAGAAAACTCAATTCACGGTCACGACAATACCGCACGGTCGTGACATATTCACTTCAAAAATAGAAATCTGCCAATCAAAGGTTCATGATCGTGAATCACATATCACGGTCACGATATGGATAGTTTTCTGGTATTATCTTCTTAACTACCAACCACCAGATAAGCATGAGCAACCACCATTAACTACCAACGAAAAGACACTTATCAAGAGTCAACCAATCATGAAAAGGTGCTTATCCATTATGGATTGAATCAAAGACTCTCAACCAATCACATTGAAGAGATGCAATCTTTCACCAATGGATGTGACTCTTTGTTTGGATAGACGCAACCCTTCAAACTCTATAAATAGGGCTCCAATCCTCTTCAATTTCGTGTGTGGTGGGATTCAAGCGCATCAGCAGTGCATTGGATTAGAGTGCAAAAAGTGACAGAGAGATATAGTGTGTGTATAGTTAGATTTGCTACATTCTTAAGTGCTAGGGAGAAAATGTTTAAGTGATTCGAATCCTTGTTTTGATCACTAGATTTCTCTATATTCTTGAGCAATTGTTGTATAAGTGTCCTTGCAAATCTCTTATCAATAAAATTTTTCGTTATTTAATATTCGTTTTTTCGATATTCGCAAAGAATGGCATCCTAGCAGAGGTTCTATACAGGCCAAGACCGAATTCAAAGCAGACGCAGGAATTGTGGGAATTGATGACTCCCATTAAAGAGTGGATACGGTTAGATCAACTTTAGCTTTCACTTGCATACCTTACAACTTTCTTTGCTTTCTACTTATACTTTCTATTTTAAAGTTTCTGATATGTCTATGTGTCATAATGAGTATTTTGTGCTAAGTCTTTTATGTTAATCAAGTTATATGCGTTGGCATTAATTTTAAGAGTATTTTCGGGGTTAACAATATATTTTATAATCACTGGATATGTGACATAACGCTGTTTAGTGTGCCAACATTTTTGGAATGGTAACTTGCTAAATGTGGCTATGTGAGAGCGACCCGTACTACGCATAGTATTGATTTTATCCAGGTTTATATAATAGTCTTATCTCGTTTGCGCTAGGTTTAGAAAAGTTATTTAATGTGTTGCTCTGATGCGAATTATTGAACATCTGAGTATGTTGAACCGGTTTGTTAGATTAGTCTAGTGTGTCCTAACATCTTCATTGATCTTACATGTTTTCTTTGCTATACTTGTCTGTAGTGAAAATCTATTTATTTGGAGTCTCTAATCTATCACATATATATCTACTCAACTTTTCATTCTAACTTCCTACCCAAAAATATTAATTCTATTTTTATTTCCTTATTTTTATCTTTCCCTTCCATATCTTTAGACTTGGTTCCTTCCCTGTGGGTTCGATATCTTTTAAAATTGCATCTCAACTGTATACTTGCAATTATCATCATTTTTCTATGTGATAAGAGGTATTGACAACACCTGCATTTATTTGTGAACAAGTTTTTGGCACAGTTATTAGCCAATAGTTCACGAGATTTTGAAACCATTATTGATTAAACTTATCAGTAGAAAAGTGGTGAACAAGTTTTTGGCACCATTACCGGGGAAGACAATTGCATTTTTTAAGTTATCGTTGGGGAAGATAATTATGTTCTAGAGATTAATCATATTTTTAAATTTTATTTAGATTTATCTTTATTATTATTTTGCTATTTTGTTATTAACATATTTTTCTTGCTTATTCATTGAGTTTTCTTTCTAGCGGGTGCATGCCAAGTAAGTTTGGGAGAAAGTTTGGCATCTTTCGAATCAGAAATAGAACGATTTGGTAGGTCAAGGAAAAAAAAGTCTAAGAGACAAGAGAGAAGGATGGCTCAAGTTGAAAACCCAAACCCAAATCCTAATCCTGATCCAAATCAAGATGAAGATCCACCTCAACCAAGTCTCATGGATTATGTTATTCCGACCATCAATGGTAACAATCAAGGAATTGCTAGACCGCCAAGTGATGCACATCAGTTTGAAATAAAACCAGCATTACTTCAAATGATTAGCAGCAATGTGATATACTATGGTCTACCCAATGAAAATCAGAATTCCCACATTGCAAGCTTTTTAGAAGTTTGTGATACTTTCAGAGTGCCCAATGTCCCTGAAGAAGAAGTTTCGAGTTTGTCCTCATCATGGTTTACCTCAGAATGTTATTTTGCAAACTTTCTACAATGGAATAAATCATGCAACAAGAGGAACAATTGATGCTATGTCTGCGGGATCTTTTATGAAGAAAACTAGTCAAGAAGCTTTTGAACTTTTGGAAGATATGGTAAGCAACAATACTATGTGGCCAGTGGAGAGAGTACAAGTAAGTATTACTAATCATACTCATTCACATGCTGCATCTTCATCTTCTAGAGTCGTCGTAAGCCTGAATCAACGTATCGAACTTCTCTAACATGCTCTCATTCATCTCGAGTTGTGGTAGGACCTTAAAGGGGCACAAGTTCAGGGCGGAACCATCATCAACCATGATACATAGGATACACCTATCTAGGATGTTCACCCTGATGAAGAGCGCTTCATTGTGGTTTCCATCCTTCGGGGGTAAGTCTAAGTCATCGAAGGAAATGGTGGGGAATTTCTTTGTTGGGATGCCCTCCCCAATGGCCGCACACATTTCTATAATGGATGTTGTTAGAGTCACGTCCACCTCCATCAACTTCTCGACTAAACCCCTTTGATGTACCATAGAGAAGCGTAGCAACTGTCAGATACTGTACTTGGTTTGTGTCCCCTTTAGCTGATGTTCCAAGGGGTCAATATCCTAATCCTCCTCCTCCAGCACTGGGGTAAGTGGTGGTCCGATAAAGTCCTTGGAGGTTTCCTTGATAGCCGAGTCTCGAAGCTGGACAAGGCTTTCAAATCTGAACATCTTCCTATTATGAGTTATTCGCAAGATCTTGTTTTCAATGACCCAGGTTTCCGCAGGTGTCTGCCATGGATTTTGAGCCTCATCCTTAATTAGTTTAGGCTTTCTAAGCTAGTATTTATCTATGTTTATCGACTTGACCGCATATACAATATTTTCTCCTTCCATAGGACCTGCTACATCTTGCTTATTCTTCCTCCTTGATTGGAGTACGTAGGCATCTAGATCTATCAAAACTATGACTTGTTCATTAGCCCCCTTGTCATACTTTCTGACTGGTAGGCAGTCAAAAAAATTGAAGGGGTCGGATGCTTCGCCCTCATATGCAGTACCTGACTCTACTACGCTTATTACGTGATTAGATTGTTAGATCATTTTGAAGATATGATCAGTAGGTATCCTTGTTCCCACCATAAGGACCTGATCCTCCTCCTTGGTGATTAACCGATCTAGTCTATGGCCTCTACGTAGTAACTCCTTGAAAGTTGCGAAGTTGTGGGTAGTAAGATGATTTCGGTACTCTGGAAGGGCCCCTTCAATCATTAATCTCACCAAGATTGCCTCTTATGGTTTCTTCTTGATCACCACTTGTATTGCCAACCATCCACGGGCGTATTCCCTTAACATTTCATACTCCTCTAGGTGACAGGTCGCAAGCTCTCTAAATACCATAGGTCGCTTTTCCTCCTACACAAAGTCCCTTTTGAAAACCTTGGACATGCTCTTCCAATCCTTTTTAATCACCTTTGGCTGGTTCATAATCTAGTCACTTGAGAGGCTGTTTAGTAAACATGGGAAGAAAGCGGCCAACTTCTCATTGATGAGTCCCTAGGCTCGCATAAGGGTCTCAAGCTTCATCAAATGGAAGGACAACATGTCACTGTCCTAAAAAATAGGCATTATGTATAAATTAACCTAAGAACATGAGCATTGCAATGACACAAGGAATCCCAGAGCCCTCGACCCTTCCTCTAGCCGGGGCCATGACCTAGACAGGAATGCTGCTAGAATTGATCATCATTATGAATTCTCTGAATGCCTCGCTTTCACACTTGAGGACTTTTCACTCTCTGATGCCTTCCTATACTATTCCTCTCGCCTCTTCTGAGAGTGGCTCATCGTTGAACCCAACCGGTGTTCCTCCCTGGTTAGGGGAATCGTAAAATGTCTCTTGGGCGGTCGCCCTTTCCACCGAGCTTCTCGAATTGGAACTTTCTTTGATTAGCTTTTACGATCATTTCCATGACTTGATCTTCTTCCATGCTTGATTCCACAATGTTGATTTGTTGCTCGGACTCTCTAAATAGCCAGTCCCACCTTGTGGCCATATCGAACACATCCTTGAAAGTCTGGAGATCCATTGGACTAAGACGTTGCATTTACGAGGACCTAGCCCTTGGATCAACATCTATACCAGAATGTCCTCCTCTAGTTCATACGGTATCCTAACTTGAATGTTCATCCAGCACCGGGCGTACGTCTTGAAGGATTCGTAGTTGTTCTGAACAGAAGCTATTAGCTCATAGAAGGTGGGTTTAGGGTTCTCCATATACATTAAGGCCTTTTTAAATGCCTCAGAGACGCGTCCCCAATCACGCCTTAATGCCTCTAACTGATTTTTATACCACTCTCCTGCTGCCTCAAATAGAGAGCACAAAAATAACACAGCCATCCTGGAGTTGGGGAGTCCTTTCGCTCTCATGAAAGTTTTAAACTTGATAAAATGAAAGGTTAGTGAATCCCTTTCATCATAAACAGGCATTCCACACAGGTTATATCCAGGTTCTGAGCAAGCCCCTTGGATATGGAGACTGGCAGCTGCACTTGTTCCCCCAGCTTAACTTGGTTGTACCAGGCCCTTTCCTTTGTTAGATTGAGATATCATATCAAACACATGACCTGAAGGTATGCCTGACCATACCATCATTAATTCTGGTAATAAACTTCAAAACTCCACGTCTATCTTCAATACCACTCCAATAAGTTCTCTGAAGTCTACATACTCGAATGAGTTGAGGTGGTGGTGGAATTCGAGGCATGATCCATTAATCATCATCCCCATTTGTATGATCCTCTCTAGTTTCCCCTTTATCATCACTTGTATGGACATCCACCATGAGCTATATTCCTTGAAGGTCTCATCCTTATCTTGCATACAAGCTGCTAAGTCCATCATGTTAGCCTCGGGCATCTCCATGTATAGGAAATAATTTTGAAGATGCGAGAGATAAGATGCTAATTGCCCCTGGTGGAAGGGGACTAGGTCATGTACCAATCTCCCGCTATCCTCGACAGCAAACATGGGAACAAAGTTCCCAATAGGTCATCCGAGAGGCCTTGCTCCCTCATGTGAGCTTCATACTTAAAGATGTGGAAGCTCAAAGCATCCTGGTAGTCATATACAGACATTCCGCATAACCTGAACCTCGGGCAATGGTAGCTTTTGACCTTTCTAGGATCCAATAAACTCGATCTTACCTCTTAACTTATCATCATGTGGTGGGGGTCGATCCCCGATCCAATAATCATCGCGAGCTCCTTTACTACTCGCTTCATGCAATGCTAGATCGCATCTCCTCCATTCCCTAAGTTGATCATCCCCACCTTTTCCTCAAATTGGGAAAGAGGATTGCATGTTGTACTAGATTTTAGGGTGGTCTCATCTATCACCTGTTCTATCAACTTGCAGATGGCCCTTAGGAGATCCTTACAGTTATTAGTCCTGTGACCGACCATCACATGATAGTGGTAAAAGTTGTTCTTTTCCTTCGGTTTTGGGGGAGCCCATGGCTTTATGCTCTCCACCTTCTTTAGCTCTAACAATTTGGTGAACAGGAATCCCAAGTTAGCAGAGTAGGGAGAAATTCCTTGATATTCCTCTTTTGGTAACTATATAGATGCCACCGGATCTGCCTGCACCAATTGTACTACCGCTTGATTCCCCTTGGACTTGGAAGAGTTAGGTGCTAACATAGATCCCATGTCAGTCTTCTTATACCTAGATCTATTGACTGGTGGGGTTGTTGCTACGTTCATGGCCTCTATCCTTTCCATAATTCCCGCCTTCTCGAACACATCATTGTAGCAAGTGAAAGTGTCCATCCCTAGGTGGTTTTTGTATGCTCATAGTGCTCTCCATCCACAAGTTTCGTGATCATCTCTAATAAGTTGATACGATCTTTTAACAAGACATGCATTTTCATCCACCTACCATAATAGGGTTTGAATAGCTCACCAGGTATCTATTTGACAGCTTCCAGATTCTGCATTGTCATTTTCATCTAGGAGTTAAACCCATATTGCTCCACGAGTGCCTCTGATAGATGATTCTAGTTACTTAAAACTTTTGGAGGCAGGTTATTGTACTATGTGTTGCCAGGTTCACCTAGGGTGATGACGAACAGCTTGGCCAACATTTTGCGGAGCTCCTTTTAGCCCTCATTACAATTTGGTAGTTCACCAGATGAGATCGGGGGTCTCCTTCCCCTTTGTACTTTACCTGTTCTGGCATGGTAAAATTATCGGATAGCCAATCTTCATCGTGTACCACTTGAAATGTTAGGTAATAGCTTAGACGGTAACCAAGGAATCGATGCGCATGAGTTGCTAGGAAGTGTTGCCAAAGTTCTTCCATGCTTGGAGACTGACCCTAAGGCATCATACCCTTGTTGTTGAAGGGAAATTTGATTGGGAAGGGTGGGAAAAAGTCGTAAATTGTTGATGGGATTATCCATGGGGGAATGTAGCACCTCCGGAGGTAACAACAATTTTTGGTGCACCCGTGGAGTGAGGACCTAGCTGGTATTGGCCCTTTAGGAGGTTAATCTATGCTTTGAACAGAGTAGAAGCACCAACACTCTGGGGTCCCGCTTGTTGAGAGTTAAAGCTAGGTAGGGTGAAGTTGGGAGATGGCCTACTAACCGGCACTACTGATAATAGTGTGTGATTATGGGGGTGACACATTAATTATCTAGTGACCAAACTGGCCCAGCCAAAATGGATGTGGTGGTAGGGTTACGTTGGCAAGCCCGGATTGATCACCTCTAGAGCTCTGTCCCACTTGAAATGGTTTGAACGGTCTGAACTGGGATGGACGTTTACTCGTGCCAAATTGAAAAACATTACTTGGGGGGCTATTGCTGGGAAAGGACAATGGCCTCCTCGCCCGAGGATGACTAGTAGCGGGGGGTTGAACATTTCCCACGATTTCTAATTTGACAACTGATCTAAGTTCTGATCTTCTATCTACCTTCGATTGGTGTGATGAAGGATGGCCTGGATGAAGTGTTCACTATTGATGAAAGCCTCCAGCCCATTTGCAATCTCTCCACTGATGCTCAGTTGCGGCCCTTGAGTCTACGTGAACGGTCCTTCCAGAGCGAACTGACCCCTAGTTGCATTGCCATCTGAAGAGTTAGTCATTCTGAAGAACTAATTTCTGCTTATGTCAAAGCTTTATCCTGAACCTTAACCAGGCCTAGAAACCGAATCTCGGTTGGAATTGGTGTATGGGACACCCTCTACTAGCATGGAATGCTTCCCTGCCTAGCCACGATGGGAGAAACTTGGACAAGGCGGCAGTCTATCCTCCTCCAAGCCTTAGCTGAAGCACACAAAATAGTGATCAGTTCATATGTATAATTAGTGCTCATGCATGTAATGGGGTGATTGAAGTTGGTAAGTTCTGACCTTCATGGTAAAGGTAGCATCGGTGTGATGTCTAGGATGATAATTCCTTGTTACATGGTAAAAGGCACATGGGGTAATGTAGTAACATTGGTGATTTCTCCCTATCAGTCATGTGGTAATAGGCTTAGGTTTTGAAAATTCACAACCATAGCTCCTTATGTTGTAGGGATTGTGAGGAATCAGGTAAACAATGTGTTATACCCTTCTTCATACGGTTTTTGGTTTGACGGGTGTGTTGCCTTATTTGGACAAAGGTTCAGGTGTCATTTGAACACCTCTACGTAGTGGTCCTAATCCTAGGTGATGTTGTCATAGCGTATCGTCTAAAACAAGGTGATTGGTATCAGTGCAATACCGGTGTAACTAATAAGACATGTGTGTGTGGATTAGTTTCTACATAAAAGGTTGTGGTTAGCATGATGCCATGCGTAAAGAGATTCGTATTGATGTATGATGAAGCATGAACACATAGCACATAGCATACAACATATCTCATTTGACCTTATATCTCCCACGTGTAAGGGGTAGGCTTCTAATTTAGGTATGATTCATCTTAACATAATAAGGATATTAAGGTTTGTTCATGCATGAAAAGAGATGCATTTTGTTTTGGTGAACCTAGTGGAAGTATCTACGGTTTCTTACATGAGTTCGGTCAATAGATTGTTGATGTAGTAGGTTCTTGTTGCACTATGATACACTTCCTCCCTCTCTCAAAATAGGTTCTAATGAGGGAATTACATGAGGAATGGCAACAAATGATCCACTCGCTAAATATCTTTGGTCGCTAAGGGGTTGCAAAGGATATTTTTACAAGCTTCTAAGTAAAACAAGGCGCCCTAACCTTAATGGATAATCCGTCTACTACATATGCTATTTGGAAAATCAAAATCATGGAAAATGGTTTGACTTAAATAACAAATTTTCACTAACTCATCAAAAATCTTCGAAACTTTTAAATTTAAGGGAAAGAAGAAATCCCCAGCAGAGTCGTCATTGTGAGCGAACGATGTTCTACCCGCGCAATCACCAACCCCGTGACATGGGGCATTGGGTTTTAAAAAAAGTTGTTATTGGTTGTGGAATAAATTCCAAAGACTCAAGGCCTAAACCTCTAGCATACGTTATATAGAGTTGCCACCCAGATCAGCTCTTTTGAGAATTCGGTACAACCTAGATCCGTTAAGCCTAAACGATACAATAGAATATAGATTCAGGTCTGAATGAGTTACTTATTTCATCGTTATTTAAGTCATATTAGGCAAGTTGCTACCATATTCAAACATCATGATATCTCGGTCTTCATGTTATATTTTAGCATGCATATGGAAAGCGATAAATAAATGCGAAAAGTAAACACGTAGGAAAGTAAATGCACCCTATCTAGGGAGGATTATTTACACATTTGGGATGGGGGATACAAATGGCCTATAATACATGAGATCTAGATAAATGAATACAGATATATTCTATTATACAAATGATCTAACAAATAAATGCAATACCCGAAGGAAAATAAATCTTAACAATCAGCCAACCTATTCTACCTGCATCCACAAAAGTTAGCACAAAATATTTTCACTTCACAGCCATGTACCATGCATGTTTGATTTTTGATATATGGAAGACCCGTGTGGTCAAGTTAAATAAAAATGCCAACGGAGGCTCACGATTAAAATGATTCATTTTTATTTAAGTATGTTGCTCATTTTATTAGAGAAAATGCTGCATGTGAATTTCGTAAGGCCGAATATCTAGGAACGGGATGCTCCCTTCGTGGGGGTATCCTAATTTGACTTTGTTATAAACAAATGTATATATACCATAAATAATTCTAGGCTCGGGTACCTAATTACAAACCCCTTATATACATTCTGAGAAGATTTAATAACAGTAACAACTTAATCTCGGTGAAGAGGAAAACGCTATTTAATTATTGATTTTCCTCATAATATATCCAAAAGATTAACTCAATGCATAATTACTCCACTAGTCGCAATACATCCATGTGAACAAGTTATCTTTGGTTAATTAATACCTACTCGGTAAATAGCAAATAACTTAAATTCTAGAAAAAGGGGGTAATGCCGACATCTGCATTGCAATGTCGATGTCAGCATTGCAACATAGACACCGACATCGCAACATCGACCTCGACGTTACCTTAATTTTCTAAAATGTAGGTAAGAAAATATAAGAAACTTAACACTTTTCAAAACAACATCAAATCATTAAATAAGCATGAAACACAACTCTAGGAACTCAAAGGCTCACTCCGTAGTCGAGAATCCACTTCTTCAAGATCTGCAAAGTTCCTCTAGGAAGCTCTCCTTATTTCTTTAGTTGTTGTGAGGTGGTTGTTTAGCTTGGAAAAATAGAGAATGGAGAGTAAGTGTTGCTCTACAAATTTAAGGTGTAATGACAAAAATGTAGTTTCGGATTTTGTTGATGTCTCCTCCACCAAGTTTTATTGAGTTAAAACTTAGCAAAGGTGGTGAAAAGAGGTTTGAACATGAATGTGAGCTAAAGACCTTACTTTCTTCGATCCCACTCAATCTTTGTGAATCTAATCCTCAAGATTACTTATATGAACTCTAGAAAACCCAAGTTCATACCCTTCCTATGAACTTTTACTTTCCCTTTTTAAAGAAAATCTCACTTGTCCTTATAAACATACACTAAAAGCCAACACAAAACTTATGAAATTCAAACTTTTCTCTCCTAAACAAATGAGCTCTCTTTCTCTGCTTCTTTTGCAAGAACAAGCTCCTTTTATTCTGAATGTCAGCTCTCCTATGGGAAAGCTCCCTTCAATCCAAAAAAAAGCCCCATGACGACTTACCATTAGACCTGAGCACAAACCAATTGACTTGCGGGACCCGTCCATGCCCACTATTTATGGTATGGGCTTGGATAAAGTGATTGGAGATTAGGCCCAACCCGACCTGAACCCAAAGCAGCCCGAGTAAAATATATGCCGGGCTTGGTTTTAATAATAAAACCCAAGCCCGGCCGGCCGGCCTGAAATAATAATTATTATGTTAAAAATATATATTTATTATATACATTTAAAGTAAAA
>CATIWQ010168522.1:0-11199 GCA_949673415.1 Euphorbia schlechtendalii | reverse complement strand
GAAGCATTAAACCAAAACTATATAACTTATACTAATTCATGTTGCATCGAAATATAAATCGAAACTTACATGGAATGTTGCTTTCGAATGTTACTCACCACTCATCCTTGCCAATAATGTTTTGCTACTAATGCTCAAATTCAACATGCGCTCAATTTTTGCACTAACATCAAACTTGTAAAACCTAACACTCACAATAACCTTGGACAATTGTTAGTAAAGTATAAGAAATGATAATGTATAAGTAACAAAATATCAAGAAAAAATTTCAAATTTCTTCGATTTTTTATTTGTATATTCATTTTTTTGGATTTTACGGGATTTTTACAAATGCCCCCCACACTTAAAGAACACAATGTCCTCATTGTGAGACATTATAAAAATCAAAACTAAACTACTAAAGCTAAAGCTAGTCTAAAAATAATTGAAAATTAAAGTTAAGGAAAGATAAAACCCGTTTATTGTGAAGGAGAATCCGATGGACTAGGAGTGAATCGACAATTTTGCTTTCTAAAGAATGAAAGTAATTTTCGAAGCATCGATTTATTACTTTTCTTTAGAATCTTCATATCTCTCTTCATGACTCCAAGTTCCGCTTGGCAATTATCCAATTTAAGTTGCATGCTAGGTTTCTAATCTTCCGGAGCTTCTTCATCTTCATTTTCTTCTTCAACTTCGATCATCGGTTCTTTTCCTTTACGATGGTTTACGGGTGGATTTGATGGTCCGACGGAAGAATCTTCTTGACTTAAGTTAAGCTTCTTGGTGCGGTTGGAGTAGGAATAAAAAGAATAAACACCATTGTGCTCTTGGAGTAATCTGGTGTTCTTCAAAATACTCACCCAGTTTTTGAACATAGGGGAGTTCACCTCTTGCTCCCAAGACTATGGCGGTGATAATTTCGGCCGCTCCAATTTTAATGGGAGTTGTCAATTCCCGCAATATCTGCATCTGCTTTGAATTCGGTCTCGACCGATACAGAACCTCCGCTAGGATGCTATTCTTTGTGAATATCGAACAAACGAATAATGAAGAATGAAAAATTTTATTGATAAGTGATTTGCAAGTACAATTATACAATAATCGCTTGAGAATATAGAGAAATCTAGTGATGGAAACAAGGATTCGAATCACTTAAACATTTTCTCGCTAACACTTAAGAACGTAGTGAATCTAACTATACCACACTATATTTAACCCTTTTTTCTCTGCACTTCCTTTATTGCACTCAAGGCATACCACATGAAATTGGTTGGCATTGGAGCCCTATTTATAGAGTTTGAAGGGTTGAATCTATCCAAACGAAGAGTCACATCCATTGGTGAAAGATTGCATCTCTTCAATGTGATTGGTTGAGAGGCTTTGATTCAATCCACAATGGATAGGCACCTTTAAATGATTGGTTGACTCCTGATAAGTGTCTTTTCGTTGGTAGTTGATGGTGGTTGATCATGCTTATCTGGCGGTTGGTAGTTGAGAAGATAATACCAGAAAACTGTCCATGTCACGACCGTGATATGTGATTCGCGACCGTGAACCTTAAATTGGCAGATTTTTGTTTCTGAAGTGAACAGGTCACGACCGCAAGGTATTGTCACGACCGTGAATTGAGTTTTCTTAAAAAATCTCCTTGTAACTTCACCGATCTTCGACAGCTTCGATTCTAAGCCAAATCTTCAAGTTCCACTCATCATTTTGCAACTTTTTCACTCTTTTTTCATAGAATTCCGCTTTAGTTCATTTTACTCCCAAGATTTACCTAGTATCTGCATTTGCATAAAAAATAACTACATACCACGTAAAATCTTTTATATGAAGTATAAAAATGACTATAACTATAGTGTTTATATTATAAAATTATTATGATAATAAGTGTAATTATACACTTATCGGTAGATAATTACAGAATGTACCTTCCTTTCTATTTACCACTCAATACTCATTTTGGGCTGCTAAACAAACTCACTTAAATATTAAATAGAATTTAAGAATAGAGGATTTCAACATGTAAAAATGTTGAATCCTTTATAATGTAATATCTTAGCTAAGATTCTAAGCCTATTTGATTTCTCTCTAAACAAACAGAATAAGAGTTGAGTGTTTGCTTTTAGATTTCTTAAAATGGAATTTGTAAATGCTGGGGTTGCTTTAGTAGAGATTCAACTCTTAGGAAATTCAAGGTGATTCACCAAGTTGTAACATTTGCTGGAGGCTCTATTTATAGTTTTAGAAGCTAGAAGTAACTATTACAAACTTCTCATCTTGATTTGTTCTTCGAAATCTCTTCTCTTCACTACTTTCAAATCTAGTCGTTAGAAAAAAATTTCAAGATGTTTAGAGACAATGATTTTGAATGTTGTAGTGTGAGATTAATCTGTTAATCTGGAATTTGTCAATAACTCGTATTTTTAAAAAAATCTGTTTAAAAGAGGTGTGAAAGATGCAATGTTGAAGATTGCTACTGGCTGCTTAGCTAATGGTGCAAAATTACTGGGAGACACTTCAAAATGATGCATGTCAGAAGATACCTTTTTGACATGGACGTTAGAGAGGTATCTCCTACACTCTGTACTGACACCTTTCGGTTGTAAGGACTACATGAATATGAGTTTTGATTTTAGCACTTTTTACCTGAAAAGTATCAAAGGAATATAATCTATTCACAAATATAGTTAATTGCACAAGTGTCATAAGAACTAAGTGTCTCATATTACTCAGCTTTTATTAAAATAAAAGCTACTCAACTCCAATTGAGTTATATCGCATAAACTATGAAGTACACAGCCACTCAACTTTTCCTTCTCTAAGCCATAACTTAATTAAGTTTCAACAAATCTGAGTTGTTTTCCTCAGAACAAACTCAAGTAAAACTTACCTAATTAAGAGTTTACTTAGTTCTTTATTAATTTCAATATCCTAAGTAATTTGTTATTTCCAAAACTCTAAGAACTGTAAGTACTATTAACTTAGGTTCAACAATCTCCCCCATTTTTGAATAGATTACAAATTCTGTAGTTAACAAAATTAATCAAATAAATAGTTTATTGATATAGAAATACCTGATAAGTGATTTAAGACTCCCCCATGCTGAGTGAACTGCTTAAGCAACATAGACTCCCCCATATTGAGTGGATTTCCTTAAGTCAGTATCAGCTCCCCCATACTTAGAGAACTTCTCTTTATCTTGGATCTTTACTCATCTTCTCCTTTTAAGTTGGTCTTGGGTTATTCTTACAACAATATTTTATATGTAAGAATAACACAAATATTAATGAGCTAAGAAGCTCTTAACTTGGATAGCAACTTGTAATATTTTTACTAAATAAACTTAGTAAGTATATAAGTAGTGTCATATATTAAGTTTATCCATTAAGACCTATTACAAAAAATTCTATTCTATAGACCATCTATGCAGCTTAGGATTGGGCCCTCTAATGTTTTGAGTACAAGATGAGCCTCCTCTTGGTGAGTTTCTTGAATGTTATTGCTCTAGTGGGACTTGACATTGCAACCTTGGATGGATATTTGACTTTTAGTACTGAGCAGCTTTGTGAGCATCTTCAACTACATTCTTCCTCTTTGTTATTTGCTCCATTACAAGCTGATTGAGGCAGGTATTAAAGGCGTCAATTGCATGTTGATCTTGCTTTCCTATGATAGTTGGTTAAATCTCATTCTCAAGCTGCTCCTTTCCTTGTACAGATAAAACCTCTTACTCACTGTGTTCTTGTATCAATAGATGATGACACCTTGTGAGATGAGAAATCTGATCGAATCCTTAGCATGTGAATTATTGAAAGAATTGCAGTCAACCTCTAAAACATGGTGTTGATAAGGCGATCTTCAACTTTACTTCCATTTTAACTATCTTATGACACATAATATTAATAGTTTTAGTTGTATAATCTATGTCATTTGCATCATGCTCTCCGGTCTCTGCCATCCATTGAAATTTAGCTTGAAACTCATTGATTTCATCCATCAGAGCATTAAACTTCTTGTGTATAGTTAGACCATTGATGGGGTCTACTGACTTAGTTGGCTCTAGAAAAAGCTTGCCCATGGCATCTATCAATGCCTTTTGAGAGTTCTTCACTGCTTTTTCTGTATTTACCTTGATAGAAGCTATTGGTCAGTAAACGGGCTATTAACAACAATAGAGGGGGGTGAATGCTTAATCTTGGTTACTTTTAGATATTTTAAAGTTATTTGCCAAGTTCAGTTTTTATATGCGTGTTGAGTATGCGTGCTTACTGCGATATAAAAACTTATAAATTGCTTAGCTTTGCTAGCACAGTTTATCTTCAATCTTTAGCTGAGTAAGACTACTCAACATAGATCAGATAGCAAGAAAATAAATGAATGAGAGAAGGAGATGAATAAGTGGATCACTGCTAAACCTTAAGGCTTAAAGATAGAACGTCAATGCCTGAGATTTATCCTGGTTCGGCCCCTAGCCTACCTCCAGTACCCAGATACCATCACCGAGCTTTAATCCACTAGGGAGTCATTCCCTCAATAGGCGAAGAAGCCTTTACAGCAGGTAGACACTATTACAAAAAGTACCCTCCTTTCTAACTACCGCTTAACTCAGTTTGGGTACCCTTCCCAAACTAACACTCAGATTAAATAGATTGCAAGCTGGATTCAACTTATAGAAATGTTGAATCCTTACAATGTTAATCTAAGTAAATCTCTCTATTACAAACATATATGAATTTTGATGTTTGCTGATTGCTTGCAATGGAATTTCTTTGAAAGCTAGAGTAATTTGCGCAGCGATTTAGCTCTTAAGAAATTTGAGGTGATTCACCAAGTTTGAATGTCTGCTCAAGTCTTCTATTTATACTTTGAAGCTCTATGAAGTAGCCATTGCAAACTTTACGATATTGTATATCTTCAATTTCTCATGTCTTCTAATCTTTCAAATCTTACCATTGGAGACAGATTATAGGACGTTTAGAGATAGAAATTCGAATGTTGAGGCGCGATAAAATTTTGTTCATAAAATCTTGTTTGTTTTCAAGCAATTTGGTTCAAAGAGAGATGCGCTAGAATGCAACGTGGAGTCTTCCAATTGGTTGACCTTGCTAACATTGACAGAATTGCACGGAGACACTTGAGATGCGATGCATAATAGAAAATTCCTTTTACTTGGACTATAGTGAGGAATCCCTGACATTCCATACTAACACTTTTGGCATTATGAGGACCAAAGGAATCTTCATCAATTTCAGTGCCTTTTCTCCTAAAAAGCAATTAAGGAATATTCCGTTCCTTCATAGATGTTGTTAGTAGCACATGTGTCATAAAGTCTCTATGTGTCAAATAAAGTTCTCTTAATAATTTAAAAGCAAGACTCAATACGAGCTGAGTGAAATAATCCTAAACTATGTAGTACTCAGCACAGACTTAGATTTTCCTACTCTAAGTCATAACTTAATTAATTATCCAACAAAACTGAGTTGTTCTCCCTTGAATAAACTCAAGTCAGCTTTGTTAATTAAGAGTCTACTTAGTACTCAATTAATTTCACTATATTAGATAGTTTGTTATTTCCAAAACAACTCAGTACTGTGAAGTACTATCAACTTGGGTTCTACAAAAGCACAAGCTTAGTTGATTTTATCATCCAGTGCATCCATGTTGAGCACCAGTTTGTCCACCTTCTTCAAAACATTATCCACTTTTTTTATAGTAGGCTAGCATCACTCTAAAAATATTCTCCATTATTGTGCACATGTTGTGAGACAAGTCTTTATTCAAATCTAGCTTTTGAAAATCTCGTTGAGGTACTTATCTGTGCTGGTCTTGATTTCGGCTTTCTCTTCCCCAAATTTATGGAACTGCGTAGTTTACACTTCCATTACTTTAGTAAGTTTACTCAACTATTGCAAGGCAATGTCGATGCTATTCTTCATATTACCTGCCACTGAATTAGCAATGAAATTTGAAGTTAAAATAGATGACATAGCTACATTAAGCTGAGTTGTAGAGTCTGTCAATCTAGTTAAGATCAGCACCAATTTATCAACTAAGCTCTTTGCACTTTCCTTGGCCATGTGAGACCTGATGGCAAATAGACTCCCTTGGATCTTCTCAAATTCTTCATAATAAATTGAGTTAGAAGGGATGTTCGAGTTCACATGAAATTCAGGAATTTAGGGTGTCTTTCTCCCGGATATGTCCATCAATTCTTAGGCTAGTAACACTTGGCTAACTGCCCCATCCAACTCAGAATTAGGCTTGAGAGCAGGGAATTTAGCCCTTGCTAGCTCTATAATCTAACTAAGATGGATGAATTAGTCGAATCCTCTTAGATTGGCTTGCTTCTAGATGGTGTTGCTTCCTCGGATATAAAAACTACTTTAACAACACCATTTGTTCTTCCTAAGTGTAATTCTTAGTAAGAGGGACTTCCCTAATCAAAGGAATTGACGGGGTTGAGGATGGTTGTGAAGTAAAGGCATGTATAGAAGAAGTGGATGGAGGAATTTCAGTGGATTATACAAGTGGAGCTAAAGAAGTAGAAGTAGGAATAGATTTTACATGAGAGGAAATGATGTCAGTTTGAATTTGTGGAGGTGGTGAAGAAGGGTTGGTCTTCTTGAGAATGGTTAGGAGAAGAAGTAGTGTTGGGATGAAATGCAAAATTTACAACAGAATTTAAATTAGAAGTGTGTGTAGGAGTGATGGTATTAAGGCAGTAATTGAAAATGCCAACTTGCACGGTGAAAGTTCAAAAACTTAAAAGTAAGCCTAAAGGAACTTCTAAGCATGGTATGATTGATATAATCTAAGTTGACAAGTTTCATAGATGCTTATAGGTTTATAAAACATACTAAAAGAAACCTAACATCTAAGTTAAAAGCATTTCCAGTTGATGTGTGCCTTTCCCTTTATTATGGCGCTCCCTTAGAAAAATCAAACAACACTTCATTAGAACTAGCCTCTAAGATAGGACAACCTTTATGATTGATCCACACAAATCCTGATCGGCCAAAACCTCCCATAGAGGAAGAACTCATTGGTTAATAACAACTACTAGACCACTCGAAGACCAACTCGAATATATACCTTAGAAGGCTCTTTTTAAAATACGAATAAGCCTTCAAAAGAATTCTTCCGAATGCGGAGAAACTCGTGGAGGATCTCACAAAAAGTTAGTGAAGAAAAATATCAAAACTTACAATAAAGGCTAAGTTGAAGTGAATGAATAGGAGGAGGGTGGACCACTATTTATAGTGTGAGGGGAAAAAAGCTCCACTAAAAAAGCAATGAGGGATGGGAATATTCCCATCCCACACGTGAGTTATCGTGCAGAGCTACAGCTCTGTGTGGGTCAACCCATGTGCATAGCCAGCTTATGCGGGCTTTGCGACTACCACAAGCAAGCCCTAATGGGATGCAAGCCCAAGCAAGTGTATGTGGGCTTGGGCTGCAAGCCCATGCAAGCATTGCCCAACAGCACTTGTGGGCTTGCAGCCCACCAGCATGCATTGACCTTGTGCTAGCACATGCTAGCGGCCCCCGAGCAATTTTTCTTGTCGGGTAGCCATGCGGGGTCAACCCACGAACATCCAATGTTTACAAGGCCCACTCACAATGAGAAAAATTCCCTTGCTCGCCCTTGTGAAATTTTTTCAAAAACTCCTCCTTAATGTGCTTTAATTATTATTTGGTCCAACCAATTAATAATTCATCCAATGATTTGACTTTCTATTCTTGACATAGACTCAATCTATAAGTTCTTTACTTAATCCAGTTAAAAGCCAAAGTGTGTGAATTCATAAGATCCCGAAGTATAGAGCTGCTATAGGTTAACTTAAACTTGACTAGCCATCTAGGAACCTTTAGGCTCAATGTTTCAAACCAATATGGAACCCAATAACTCTAGATGATTAAATGGGCTTTCTAGGAAAGGCTTATGATCCCCCGATACTCAGAATGTCATGTGCTTGTGACTTGATCCGGTTCTACAATAGTAACCAATACAATACGCTCATTCCATCAGTTAAGTACCATCCAATTTATTGAGCTCGGATTAAGTGTTAGCTCATAAAATAGTCATAGCTATCATGGAGTTAGACTTGTTCACGAAGAACACCACTCACCATAATGTATCAAGATTGACTGAAAACCCATTATATTAATCTTATACTCTGATCAAAGGTTTATGAGTGTGTCTCTTTAACACGAGACCTCAAGGTACAACTCCCATTATATTACTATATTAGGATTGATGGATCTCATCTTGAATACTCGACTTACCAACGAGTGATCGCCACTATACCCGTAATCACCCGTAATCATCCTGATTACTAGGGTATGAATAAGTATGACCTAAAGTATAGCAACTCCCACACAAGGTAGCCAATATCTCAGGTTTGAGGATACTTATATTGTTACTACAATAAGATATGACACCAACACATGGATAGAGTTATTTCTAAGTGTTTGTCTTATATAGGTGTCTAATGTATTACCTGAATATATTCATGTGTTAACACAAGGTACCACCTTCAGCTCATGAGATAGGCTGCTTAGATATAATTCAAGGAGTAAGCTTATACATGCTAGTTTGTCTACTTCATTGATGGCCAATCTTAATGGAACTATTACTAGGGATATTTAGACAATTCATAGTAAATGTGTGTGTATTTCTCACACCACATAGCTTCCACTATGTCCTTGCACTTTCACGCTATGTAGTAGTAATGGACTTTTTCTAATCAATGAGCATATATATAATAGCACACATATGATACCAGCAAGATACATAATTGAAATAATCATCGATAAACAATAAAGATGCCTTGATTATTGATAACAATAATTTGAAACTATTTGTACATTTTAACTAATAAAGATATATCACCTTGATTGCCTCTAAGGCATACATCATGTCTAACAAGGAGAAGAAGTTGATTCAAGATTTACAATAGGTATAGGAGTAGGATTTACAAAAGAAGATTGGTAAGGAATTTTAGATGCATGTGGGTTAGCTATTTGATCCAAGGATAGATCAGTCTCAGGTAACTCAGCCAGAGTTTCTAGCAACTCAGTTTGCTATTTGAGAATGGGGTTTTGGATGTTCTCCTTAGGAAGAGCATATTCTTCTTTGTTGATGATCTACACATCATCCTCATCACTAATCACTTCTAGGGATTGCTTTGGCTCCTTTTAATTTTGTAATGACCAGGCACTTATTTTGACTCCTTTTAATTTTGTAATGACCTTTTTACTTCATTAGAAGTGCCTGGACTTATTGTCTCCTTGTCATCTTTTACCTACTGAGAAGATTCTTCCCTTGCTTCCTATAATTTCTTCTTTCGATCCCTTAGTCCTTGTCCAAGCTCAGTCACGCACATGTTTTGGACTTTTGCTACAAATTATGGAGGAGGAGGAGGTAGAGAGGATTTGACTATTATAACTTCTTTCTCTTCTAATATTACCTTGGCTTTGGCTTACCTCTAAGCCTGGGTTTTAAACTTCAATTTATTCTTTGGATGTGCTTGGGCAGGCATAACTACTGCCTTTGATTTTACTAAACTGGCTCTCTTCCTTTGAGCTGCCACCTTTTTTACTAGGCTTGCTGGTGTTGTTGTTTGAAGAATTAGAGCTATCAAGGGTAGCTCATAAAAGGTTTCTTCTCCGGATGCCTCAGTCTCACCCATGTGAGAGTCTTAATCCTCCTTGAGAACATCTTTAGGAAAGATTGAGGGTTCTTGATCTCAAGATTTTGACTCTACTCATTCTGATGGGCTTATATTCTGTAACGATGTCAAAAACCTTGTTCCCCACTTTTCTACTGATAAGATAAAAGTTCAAAATACGAACAAGTGTAGCCAATACCGCTTATCAAATAGAAAAATGATGACCACTACAAGTATATAGTTTTGATGTAGTTTTAAAAGATATCGATCCCACAGGGAAGGAATTCGGTTTTAAGGACCAACTAGAGTTACGGAACAAAAGAAATAAGATGATTTGTATTGGAATAGACAAATGCATGAACAGATTAGAGAAGATGTAAACTATATAGATATTCCCCAAGAACAAGTATAGTAGAGAAAAACATGCAAAATCATCAAGAAGATTTCATATACTAGATAACTTTAACAAACACGGTTCTAGATGCCCAAACATTCAATAATTCACCGCAGAGCAACACATGAATTGACTTTTCTAGATCTAGGGTAGACTAATTATGAAACTTATAAGAACCTGGATAACAATAATACTATGCTTAGTACGGGTTGCTCTCACATAGCCATATTTAACAAGTTAGCATTGCAAAAATGTTGGCTCACTAAACAGCGTTATAATCACAGATCTAGTGATTATACAAAATCTTGTTAACCCCGAAATCACTCTTAAAGTTAACACTAAAGCATATAACTTTATTAATATAAATGACGCAAGATGAAATACTCGTTATGACACATAGACATATCATGAACTTCGAAATAGAAAGTACAAGTAGAAAACAAAGTAAAGTTGTAAGGTATGCAAGTGAAAGCTAAAGTTGATCAAACCGTATCCACTCTCTAATGGGAGTCGTCAATTCCTGCGTCTACTTTGAATTCGGTCTTGACTCATACAGAACCTCCGCTAGGATGCTATTCTTTGTAAATTTCAAACAAATGAATGTTGAAGAATGAAAACTTTTATTGATAAGTGCTTTGCAATTACACTCATACAAAAATTGCTCAAATTTGTGTAGAAATCTAGTGAGCGAAATAAGTATTGAATCACTTATACATTTTTCTCACTAAGACTTTGAACGTAGCGAAATCTATATATTTTCACTCTCTATCTATGCACGTATACTACTCATGCCATACATAACCCACACCATCTATCATGAAAATGGTTAGATTTAAACCCTATTTATAGAGTGTGAAGGGTTTCATCTATCCAAATGAAGAGTTGTGTCCATTGGCAAAGGGTTGCATCACTTCAATATGATTGGATGCAAAGATTCATCCTCATCCACAATGGAAAGGCACCTTTTCATGATTGGTTGACTTCCAAAAGGTGTCCTTTCGGTTGACAGTTGATGGTGGTTGATCATTCTTATCCGATGGTTGGTAGTTGAGAAGAGTTGACCAATAATCATCATAAGTTCCGAGCGTGATATATGTATCGCGATCGTGACTATTGGTTGGAAACTTTCTACTTAAGAAGAGTAACAAG
>CATIWQ010168513.1:0-21422 GCA_949673415.1 Euphorbia schlechtendalii | reverse complement strand
CTCCCGCAAATCCCTTTCAACATCACATACCAAAATATGGATATTGCTAATCTTGCGATGAATAGAGATTTGTTCATCCATTAATTCATTCAACTTCCTTTTAAGATTGGTTGAACTACTTCCTTCTTTCCTAACAATTTGTCTTTCTTGCTTTTTATCAGCTTCTACTCGTTCTTCCCACGATTTCCAATCATAGGTTATCCCATTCTCACCAATACACTTAGTTAGAAATCCATGCTTGAAGAAAATGAAAATTTCCGTAGTTAACTCTGGAATTTCATCTTCGTCAGTAAAAACTTCTGCATAATAAGGTAATCTCCCAATTTGTACTAACAAATTTGCCATAGTTTGACACCCGTACACTATCCTATCAGGATCAATTGCGACAGACATAAGAGTCCCCATCATAATTCCTGATACATCCACAGGTAAGCCATTCCAAACTGCTTCCAAGATAAACAATTCTTCAGGAATGACTGTGTCAGAACTAGATCTACAGAAAACTGCACTACTTAGATAGAAGTGTAAAGCGAGCAAATAGGGGTCTCAGATCCACCGGCTATAGGCATATTTCCTGTTTGTAATCGTCTTTTCTAGTAAGGCGATTCCATGTTGGTAGTGGATCCCAACCAGGAAACATTTTGTAGTAACAATCTTTAGAAAACCCCAAAATCTGCTCCAACTTCTTCCTTGACAATTTATATTTCTTTCCTTGATGTTGATACTACAAAAAATTCATCTTAGAATTCGTCCATACTAACAAAATCAGCATTTTCTTGCAGTTATCTTCACTATTCCCAATATTCATAGAGGAATAAAGAACGAAGTTTAGGATTCCAAGGTAATACATTACCCTCTCATAGATTCCTATTGAATGAAACTATTCTTATGAATGACATCCCTGATGGTTTCGTAATGATCACCTTCCTCTCGAGAGTGAATAGGAAAAGGTGCTTCATACCATTCTTACAGGTTTGAAGGAGGAATAAGAACAGATTTGTTTAAGTGAACCATTTTGATGAAAAAGGAGTTGATTGATTCAAGGTTTAGAAGTGAAATTTTTATTTAAAGAAAAGGAATTTTGGATATCTTAAGTGAAGAGTTATGAGAATCACACCCTATATGTAGAATTTGAGAGAAACCATAGAAAAACTGCTCAAACTGCTGCAGTTTTCGCTCACGTCGCGATCATGATCCTAGGTCGCGATTGTGAGTATGCTAAAAGTTGAAACAGAAAGTTTTGTAGGGAATTCATGAGCGCGATAGACAGTCACGAATGCGAATAGGAAAATAGAAGAAAATTTTCTATTTATCAAGAATTAAGATGAAATATTATGACATATCACCTCCAAGATGATTATTTCATAATCTTTTCACATCTAGAATGAGATTAGAAAAATGTATGGTAAAAGAAATAAAAGAAATAAATATATTTAGTATAAATAACGTATCTCCAGCAATTAATCTATAGAACGTACTTTCTTCCCCAGAAATTTGATCCTTAGAATGCTATTGCCTTCCCCAGCAACGGTGCCAAAAACTTGTTCACCACTTTTCAACTGATAAGTTTAATAATTTGTTCATAAGATTTGGCTATATATTAATGGCGCCAAAAACTTGTTCACGTAAAGTATAGGAATTGTTAGTACGTCTTATCAAATAGAAAAATGATGATAACTACAAGTATACTGTTGCGATGTAGTTTTAAAAGATATCGAACCCACAGGGAATGAACCAAGTCCAAAGATCAATAAGGAAGATAGAATAAAGAAAATAAAATAGTATAAAGTTTTGGATAGGAGGGTTATAATGAAGAGTAGATATAGATATGGATGACTAGAGAATCTAAATATATAGATTTTCCCTACGAAATAAGGATAATAGAGAAAACATGCAAGTTCAACAAAGATGTTACGATTAACTAAACTAATCTAACAGACTAGGTTCTAAATACCTAGATGTTCAATTATTCGCTGCAGAGCAACACATGAAATAACTTTTCTAAACCTAGAGCAAACGAATCAATACTATGCTTAGTACGGGGTCGCTCTCACATAGCCACATTTAGCAAGTTACCATTCGAAAAATGTTGGCTCACTAAACAGCATTATATCACAGATCCAGTGATTATACATGATATTGTTAACCCTGAAACTACTCTTAAAATTAACTCCAATGCATATAACTTGATTAATATAAAAGACTTAACATGAAATACGCATTATGACACAGACATATCATAATCTTTGAAATAGAAAGTATAAGTAGAAAGCAAAGCAAAGTTGTCAGGTATGCAAGTGAAAGCTAAAGTTGATCAAACCGTATCCACTTTTTAATGGGAGTCGTTAATTCCCACAATTCCTGCTTTTGCTTTGAATTCGATCTCAGCCCGTACAGAACCTCCACTACGATGCTTGTCTTTGCAAATATCGAACAAGCAAATATTGAAGAATAAAAACATTTATTGATAAGTGATTTGCAAGTAAACTTATACAATAATCACTCGAGAATATAGAGAAATCTAGTAATCAAAACAAGGATTAGAATCAATTAAATATTTTCTCGCTAACACCTATGAACGTAGCGAATTCTCTATCTATACACACACTATATCTCTCTCATGCACTCTAATGTTTTCCCTCTCTTCTGGTCCTCAAAATTGTAAGGTTTGGAGCCCTATTTATAGAGTTCAAAGGGTTGCGTCTATTAGTACGAAGAGTTGTATCCATCGGTGAATGATTGCATCACTTCATTATGATTTGTTGAGAAGCTTCAATCTAATCCACAATGGATAGGCACCTTTTCATGATTGGTTGATTTCTAATAGGTGTCTATTTGTTGGTAGTTGATGGCGGTTGATCATCCTTATCTGGCTATTTGTAGTTAAGAAGATTAAACTAGAAAATCGTCCAAGTCGTGATAGTGAGTCTTTGATTGGCAGATTTCTGTTTTGAAGAATAACAAGTCGTGACCGTGAATGGTTGTCGTGACCTTGAATTGCATATTTCTTCAGAATTCTCCTTATAACTTCACCAATCTTTGAAAGCTTCGATCCTAAGCCAAATCTTTAAGTTCCACGCACCTTTTTAACTCTTTTTTCATAGAATTCCACTTTAGATCATTTTACTCACAAGATTTACCTAGTATATTCATTTGCATAAAAAAACAACTACATACCACGTGAAATCTTTTATATGAAGTATAAAAATGACTTAAACTATAGTTTTAGTGTATAAAATTAATATGATAATAAGTGTAATTATACACTTATTAGTATTTACTATAACAATCGTTCGCCAAATAAGGTACGAACTTGAATACTATTCAATACCCTTCTGTTGTTTACCTTGAGGACAAGGTAAAAGTTAAGTGTTGGGGTGTGATAAGTGTATATTTACACTTATAATCATGATATTTTCAATCATAAAACACTATGATTTTAGTCATTTTATACTTCATATAAAAGATTTCACGTGGTATGTAGTTGTTTTTTATGCAAATGCAGAAACTAAATAAATCTTGGGAGTAAAATGATCAAAAGTGGAATTCTATGGAAACAGAGTGAAAAAGGTGCAAAAAGATGTCTAGAACACAAAGATTTGGCTTAGGATCGAAGTTGTCAAAGATTGGCAAAGTTGCAAAGAAGAATCATGAAGAAACAACATTTCATAATCGTGACATCTATTCGTGGTCGAGACTTGTCACTCTTCATAAATAGAAACTACCAATCAATGTTCACGGTCGGGACATAAGATTTGCGGTCAGGACTTGTAACAATTAATGGTTATCTCTTATCAACTATCTACCGCCAGATAACAACGATCAACCGCCATCAACAGTTATCAACTAACAACCGAAAAGGAACCTTTTGGAAGTCAACTAATCATGAAAAGGTTCCTTTCCATTGTGGATGAGGATGAATCTTTGCATCCAATCAAAATGAAGTGATGCAACTCTTCATTTGGATAGACACAACCCTTCATACACTATAAATAGGGTTCAAAACCCACAAATTTCGTGAGCATGGTGTATGGGATTATAGGCGTGGTATGTGATACGTGCATACTTAGTTTTAGAGAGAAAATCTTGTAGATTTCACTTCATTCTAAGTTAGTGAGAAAATGTATAAGTGATTCTAACCTTATTTCGATCACTAGATTTCTCTACATATTCGAGTGATTGTTGTATAAGTGTAATTGCAAATCACTTATCAATGAAAGTTTTCATTCTTCGATATTTGTTTATTCAATATTCACAAAGAATTGCATCCTAGTGGAGGTTCTATACTGGTCGAGACCGAATTCAAAGCAGACACAGGAATTGCGGGAATTGACGACTCCCATTGAAGAGTAGATACGGTTTGATCAACTTTAGTTTTCACTTGCTTACCTTACAACTTTGCTTTGTTTTCTACTTATACTTTCTATTTCGAAGTTTATGCTATATCTATGTGTCATATTGTGTATTTCCTGTTGAGTCTTTTATATTAATCAAGTTCTATGCTTTTGAGTTAACTTTAAGAGTGATTTCGGGGTTAACAAGATTGTGTATAATCACTGGATCTGTGATTATAACGCTGTTAAGTGAGCCAACATTTTTGGAATGGTAACTTGCTAAATATGGTTATGTGAGAGCGACCCGTACTAAGCATAATATTATTGTTATCCAGGTTTATATAATCATCTTAATTCGTTTACACTAGACTTAGAAAAGTCATTTCATGTGTTGCTTTGCGGTGAATAATTGAATATCTGAGTGTCTAGAACCGAATCTGTTAAAGTAGTCTGGTGTTCATAATATCTTTGATGATTTTGCATGTTTTCTTTGCTATACTTGTTCGTAGGGATAATCCATACCGATTTCTTCTACTCTAATCTATTTTTACATTTATCTATTTATTTACCATTATATCCCAACCAACCCATCAAAAATAAAATTATCTATTTTATTTTCTTTGTTCCGTTACTCTAGTTGGTCTTTAGAACTTGTCCCTTCCTTGTGGGTTCAATATCTTTTAAAACTACATCGTAGCTGTATACTTGCAGTTATCATCAATTTTCTATTTGATAAGTGGTATTGACAACACCTATACTTTAAACCCAAAATCGTGCGAACAAGTTATTAAACTTATCAATAGAAAAGTGGTGAACAACAGGTCTGTGGTATCCCAATAGTACAAATTTCACACCATGAGGATTCATAGATGTTGACTATGGAAGAGACAAGCTCTATATGAAAAGCACTACATGGGGATACCATTTCCTTGGAGAATTCCTTTTCTCATGGTATAGCAAGATGCAAACTTCTGTTGCGTTGAGTATAGCTGAAGCTGTGTACATGATGCAAGAAGTTGCGCAGCACAACTACTATGGATTAAGTAGCAACTAAAAGATTATGGTATAAAGTCTAAATACCTCGAAGTTATGTGTGATAAGAAGAGCGTAATTTACCTATCCAAGAATCTTGTTCAACATCGCAGGATGAAGTATGTTAATATAAGACATCACTTTATAAGGGATCATTTGCTAAGGGGAGATGTCAAACTGGAGTATGTTCCTTCTCAGGAATAATGAGCTGACATATTAACCAAACTATTTCCAAAGGAGCAATTAAATCTTCTAAGGAAGCTTATTGGAATGGCAAACCCCATATGAAGAAAAATCAAGAGCTTTGGCTAAGTTTTGGAGGTCAAATCTTAACTCAACCAAATGAGATAACGCATATTTAACACTGTTTAATTTTTAAAGTAATGATGTGAGAATTAGTTTCATAGTTAAAATAAAAAAAACCCATGTTTTTCAAAAGATGTTTTTAAATTGGAATAGTTTACTACTAACCTCACTGTTTTACTAAGTCGATTAATCAAGTGTTAATCTTAGAGTTGATTTTGATCTTTCATTTTGCGAGCGCCACATATCGCTGTTTGTTGAAGAGTTCTATAAAAGCTGAAAATTGAAAGAGAGAGAAGTTACTTGAATCCTTGAAATCTCAATCATTTTCAAATTGTAAAAGAACACTAAATCTCTTTCTATCAAATTCCTTTCCCTTTAGCAATGGCGAGAACCAAATAAACCTTTGTCCTTCAAGGAAACTAAAAAAGAAGTATCTAGGTGAACGTGGAGGGAAGCAAGAGAAGATCACATTCCCCACTAGAACGGTCTTCACCAAAGGTTAACTGGGGCTCAAACTTAGAGTTTGGCCCAGTCTATGAAGTGGACTATGAGGACTTGTTGAGGAAAAAGATCCTTCACAAGGTTATCAAGTAGTAGAGACTGAGTAAGTTTTTGCAACTAGAAGGACCATCCATTGTTGGCTTGGTCAAGAGCTTTTTCCAGAACCTCTATACCATCCAAGGATTTAATGATGTTTGTCTAGTGGAAATCAAGGGAAATTTCCACTTCATTTGCTCAAGGCTGCTAAGGATCATTCTGAACATACCATGCAAGGGCACTCAACTCTGAAGAATGGGAGATGGAGAAGATGTGGTAGTCCCTGAAGATTGGGAATCACCAGTAAATTATGGATCAGACAAGATATATGCATCTAGAATGAGCTAAGCAACTAGAGCATGCCATGAACTAGTGGTGAAGCTGCTACTACCTAAAGCATGATCTCTCACCAACTACACCTACTTCGAGAGGTGTGTAATCTACCCAATGGTAGAGGGTAAGCAATTAAATTGGCCTAAGATGATTCTTCATCACTTGACAAAAATTACTATTGTCTACTAATATGGTTATTTGATCACAGTCTTGATGAAGGTGGTGAAGATGGACATTTCATCCTTTGTTGGTGGTCTAGGGGAAACTATCATCTTGGTGAAGAAAACTCTCACGATGATGCACTTCAGAAACCTGTGACATGATCAGGTGCATACTAGGTACACCAAGGCCCAAGATGCCAGAAGAAAGGTTAAGGCTGTACCAATAATATTACATGTTGATATAGCGAAGGAGGATGAAGATAGCTTCATGGTTGATTTTGAGAGTAGTGAAGACACAAGTGGCAATATTCTTCTTTTTGCAAAGATTGAGCCTATTTCTACCACTTTTGCTCCAACATCCCCAAAACCAAAAGCTACTTCATCAAGGGCTAAGAAGAGCCAGACAAAAACAAGGGCAAGAGATACGCCTGCCCAACCCCAAGGTAGGCAAAGGAGAAAAATGAAAGCTAAGACTCATGCTCAGAAGGAAGCTGAGGCTAAATAATAAGTTGATTAAGAAGAAGATGCTCTAGAGGCAGAGGAGACCTTCCACCAGAGAAAGCGCAAACTAGATGTTACTAATGAAGATGAAGGCCAAGGGAACTCTAAAAAGAGCAAGGAGGACTCTGAAACTATAAGTCCTAGCATTACAGCCCATGTGAGGAAGTAATTTCCAAAGCAAAGGGGACTTAGTGTAAACGCACTACCACCAATAGAACTCTAAGAAGAAATGTACAAATGGTGAGTAACGATGAGGATGCAGGAGAAACCAAAATCCTTAATCAGGAAGAATTTGCTCTTCTAGATCCTAGCATCCTCACACCTTCATTCACACAGGCTAAGACTTTTCTTACTCAGTCTAAAGTACCTTAAGTTGACCCATCCTTGGATCAAACAGCTAACCTAGAGGTATTCTTAAATCCTTCCCCCATTTCTTCTGTAAATCTTGAAATAACTTCTTCTCTTGTAAATCCTTCAAATTTTATCCCTATAAATCCCTTAGTTTTTATTCCTGTAGATACTGAACCTCAACCTTCTAACATTGCAAATTCTCCAAGTAGATATTCCTTTTTCTCTTAACAAAACTCAAGATTTTCCCCCTCCTTCTTCTCCTTTCAATACTCAAACAAAAAATACCGCTTCTTCTCCTCCATGAAACACTCAAATTGTAATAATCCCTTCACCTATAAAATCTTACCAACCACTTCTTCAACTATACAAACTCCTAAACCTACGATTTCTTCAAACCCATCATCAACCACTCTAATCCCTTTTATTAGAGAAATTCCTAACATTCAGAACTCCTCTTAGCATAGAAACACAAATGAGGAATGTACTAAGGAAAATTTTATAGCCAATGAAGTACCTACCTCCAACAGCGAGCCATTCCAAGAGGACTTGGCTGATTCAACCATCTTGGCATAGATAAGAGAGTTGGTAAGGAAGAAATTTCTAATGCTCAAGTCTGATGCTGAGTTGGATGGGGCAGTAAGCATACTTGCCCAAGAATTAACCGACTTATCCGCAAAGGCCAAGGTTAAGCTACTTAAGTTTGATGAATACTCAAGCTTACCCTTTGAATCTATCTACTTTGAAGAGTTTGAGAAGATTCAAGGTAGTTTGTTTGTTATTCGCAACCACTTAGTGAAAGAAAGTGCTAAAAGCTTAATGGATAAGATGGCTCTGATTTTGATCAACTTATCTAATTCTGTGGCTCAACTCAACGAAGCTGTTACATCTATCCCCATGTCTACTGCTCTCGCTAACATGGTAGAAAGAAAGATAAAGGGTAGTTTTGATGTTGCTACTAAGCAGCTATAAGTAGCTTGAGTACCACTATGGAAACTCAAGCTACACAGTTTCATAAGTTTGGTAAAGAATAAGCTAAAATAAGGAAGAGCATAGATCGTAAGCTAGATAATGTGCATAAAGAAGTGGAGACAATCAAGGGTATCGGCATAGTATGGCGAGGTTGATGGAGAGCATGTCCAGGCTCGTGGTTCATCATGACAAGAAGATAGAAAGAGTAATGAAGAAATTTAGTGAAGTCGCCAAGAAAGCTGACAAGCAGCCCATGCTGAACATTAATTCTCTTTTTGACAAGTTGTTCACAAGATTTTGGCTATACTCGTTCCGAAAGGCTTATCCCAGGCAACGGTGCCAAAAACTTGTTCGTCACTTTTCTACTGAAAATACAAAAGTTCTTAATATGAATAGGTATTTTCAGTACCGCTTATCAAATAGAAAAATGATGATAACTGCAAGTATATAGTTGCGATGTAGTTTTAAAAGATATCAATCCCACAGGGAAGGAATTCGGTTCTAAGGACCAACTAGAGTTACGGGACGAAAGAAAATATAATGATTTGAAAGATTAAGAGTTGTGAATGGTGAACAGATCTATGAACAGATTAGATGTAAATCAAATAGATGTTCCTAAAGAACAAGTATAGTTGAGTAAAATATGCAAAATAATCAAAGTTGTTTTAAACACTAGATAACTTCAACAAACTCCACTACACCATATATTGGATCTGCCAACACCGAAAAAGTGTCTTGTAAAAGCAAAAATGTGTTGGCTTAGGAACAATGCCTACACTTTTACCAAAAAATAAGAGTCGGGAAGTGCAATGTGGCTATAGCTCCCTATACCAACACTTTTTCTCATTTTTGGCTACATGGTAAAATGAGTTAGCATAGAACTCTATAGTAACATTTGATTTCCTTTTAACGACATTTTTTAGGTGTTGGTAAATGCATCTTGAAATAACACTTTCACTTGATATGGTGACACTTTTGCTATAAATGGCAACACTTTTCATTAAAACGTTTTTTCTTTTAGGCAACATTTTTTCTTGTAAATAACAACATATTCAAATTGTTCACTTTTTTGTTTTACCAACACTTTTAATAATTAGCCAACATGCTACACTTTATTCTACATGTGTATACATTTGCATATATCATACTATTGCAATCATATTAAATAAAAATATAATTCATAAAATAACATTCATGTTTCACAATTCAATAACAAAGATTAGCAACATCTAAAAAGTACTAATTATAACATCCATAAAGTACTAGTTGAAAAAAGCAGAGATATCCAAAAAGTATTATCATAATATTCACATTACTACTCTCGTCTCTCTTTGGATGAGACATTATCATTCTCACTTGAACATTCAAAGGCATCCAAATTGAGATTTAAAGATGGATTGTCTTGTACCAACTTCCTAACAAACCACGCCATCTTTTCGTTCATTTTCTCCTCCATCTTTTGGTTCATTTTGTCCTCCATCTCTTCCTCCATTTCGATCCTTAATTGTTTTTTATTTCATCCAACCCAGAAATTGTTTTAACAAATTTTTCCTTTGCTTTTTTTAGCACTGCATGCCTACCAACAAGCCAAGAAGCTCCATGCGATGCATCACCCTTTAGAATTTGTTCCACACTCTCACTTTGTGCACTAGATGCACACATTTCTTAAATTGCATTCTATGATAGAAAGAAATCACCAAAATAGTGCATAAGAAATCACCAAACATTTTAATTGAAAAAGCAAGAACATTTATATATATATATATATATATATATATCTAACTAGTTCAAAGCAGTACATACCATTATTCTTTCAAAGTAAAAACTTAAATTCTAAAATAGCTAGTAAGTAACTTACAACAAACACAATTATTTAAGAAAAGACTCAATGACTCACTTGTGCTAAAAGAACAATATAGAAAAGTGCCAAAAAATTTCCAACCAAATGACTCCTTCCCCATCGGGATTTGCAAGTTTCTGACAAAAAAGAAAAATAAATCACATGATTTGATTTCGACTTACTAAAGGAAATAAAGGAAAAACAAATCTTGCATGGACCAATAACAGCTTATTTTTCCCTCTAACCCATTTCTTCTTAACTTCCTTTTCCCCGGTCTCAGTTATCAAGGAAATATTAAACAATTGAATCATATGAGAATGTGAAAATTTTGGAGCTTTATGTGTAAAATTGTAAAATCACAGTACTAAAATAGTATTTGAAAAGCTCAGGTAATTTATCACCTCTAATAACTTCATCATTACTCGTGGGCAAACTTTGGTTGTTTATCACCTCTTGTACTTGCTGCTTTTGGCGTTCTCTCAACACAATGAATTCAGCCATTGAGCCCACACCTTTATTAATTGGTCTCTTAAACTGCATAAAATACAGTGGATATTAGATTAAAACAGTTCTAGCCACCAATAAAGTGGATAATAGATTAAGAATATATACAATATTTGGAAATAGCAGACTTCCTAACTACTAGCCACCAATAAAGTGGATATTATTGCCAAAATAGTAAATGTAAACAACAGCAATTGATTGTGAATGAGTCATGCGTCTTGTTGCACGTGTTACCTGAGCCACAATTATAATTTTTAATTTAGAGGATGATATGCTAGGGGCAAAAAGCAACATAAAAATTAATAAAACTAGAAGTGAAGCCACATGCACCTTAGAGATAGGTTGACACACATCTTCTTCACTATCAGCCCCACTGTCATCTTCTTCTTTATGTATAACAAAACTAAAACCCTTTCAACATATGAATTCATCCTCCCTGTTTCATTTAATGAAGCGTATTCTTCATCATTTTTCAAATTTTCATTCACATTTTTTCTTATCATTCATACCAAAATTATCTACACTTTTTTATTTTTATTCTTCTGTGAAATAAATAAGCAGCAGAGTACTGCCAACATCTGAAGCTGCATTTCCAAGCCCAAAACCTAATGAACGAGACCCCTTGATAATATTGTTGAAGATAGCCAGCTAGAATCCTAAAAAAATGAGCCATTGTCCACCACTAATATCATTAGATGCAGCTCGAGATGAAATTGGAACATCACTTACCCCACTATTTCTCCCAAATCCTAAAGCTCCTGGATTAACACAGAAATCTCTATTCTTATATATAGCTAATATTTTAGTTAGTGTCCAGAGTTAGCTGAGGATCCCCAATTTGCTCCTATGCCACCCAAAAAACTGACTCTACATATTTGAAGGTTACAAGATTTTTTTGATGGTCAATGAATCTTCTAGCTAGTGTGAATATCATTGAATAAATTAAATCCAATGGTTTAAATTTAATATTTTCTCTTCCACACATTACTAGAATTATTTTATTAACTAGTAAAAACATGAAAATTAATAATTCTTCTAATTTATTTTTCAGGATACTTAAGTTTTATAATTCACTTTATTGAATTAAGTTTGGTTTAGTTCATAGAATTGAAAAAATAAATACTTTTACTTTGTTTTGAAATTATAATTGGATAACAAAAATTTAGATTGCATTTTTAGCTCAGTGCATCAAGTAGAAGCAATTGCCTTCAGATGGAAACGTTAATTATTAGAAAAGAACACTAAAAAGTGGAAACACATTCTAGCTTCGGACTTTGACAAAATATGAAATAGGGAGTATGAATGCATGTATGTTGATAGAATGCCAAAACAACAACAATATTCCAATTCATAACAGAAGCCGCCACAATAAGGCAACACAACTAATCAATCATGTAAGAAAACTTATTCGTGGAACTCATCAACAATGTGAAATTGAGATTTGAACTATAAGAAAATATGCTCAGAAGCATTACTCTTCAATATAGCATATCAACTATCAAGTTAAAGCTAAGGAAACAACAGAGGTAGTAATCACTATAAGAAAAAGAAAATCGAAAAATAAGACCTTTAACATTTTCCAAAATAAGAGGATGGATGTAAGTTGAAAAAGGACAACTAATCGTTACCATGTGACCCAAATAACCAAATTTACAGTAACAACTTTAAGAAAAGACAAATTTGATAAAATAATAGCAGCTGCATTTATAAGTGAAGGTGAAAGAATTCAACTTTATACTGTCAACAAAGATAAGTGAGGATAATATTACTTCAATAATTCACATTACAGAGATAGATTTGAACACACACATCACCAAGCAACAAAATAAAATCCATTTACATTAAGAACTTAAAATAAGATCCAAAAAATGAAATTAGAACACCTTCAATTGGGTAATTGACGGAAGTGAAAGAGAAAAATCAGCTCACCAGAGTATTATCCAGGGTCCCGACAAGAATAAACTTGCCATTAGGCGAGAACTTGACATAAGAAATAGGCAGATTCTCATCATCAATCAAAGTCTTCATACAATGGCCAGTCCCAGCATCCCAAATCCTACACAATCCATCATAACTGCTCGAAACAATGAGAGATCCATCTCTGTTGAAATCCACAGACGTAATCGGATCTGAATGCATCGGAAGGACCTTCAAACACTTGTCGGACTTCACATCCCAAATCCAAACCATTTCATCGAAGGAGCTGGAAACAATCATGTTAGACTATGGATTAAAATTGACACATAAGACATAATTGGTGTGGCCTTGGAGTGTTTTGACAAGAGAGCCAGTTGTGACATCCTAAAGGCGGAGGGTTTTGTCATCGGAGGCAGAGACAAGGTATTGAGAATCGGAGGAGAAGGCGACATCGGAGATGCCTTGCTCGTGGCTGCAGAATTCATGGAGAGGAGTGAGAGGTGAGGTGGGGGACTAGAAGGGGAGAGGGAGTAGGAAGAGAGGAAAGAAAGCCAAAACAAGATGAAGGAGGAGGAGGTGCCTGAGAATTGATTGATTTGAAGAGAGGAAAGTGAGATGGTTTTTGTTTTAGACGGAAAAGCTGAGAGGAGAACAGATGGGGTATTTTTTATGGATAAAGTTAATATATTTTATTTTATTTCATGTGTTTGAAGTGCACCAAAATTTTGGCGCTCGGATTCCCGCTTCAATTTTAGCATTTTTTTTCCAACACATTTATAATATAAGAAATGTGTTATTATTGTTAGGCTTTGTCAACATTAACAAATAAGTGTTGGCACACGTCAATTTCCTATATTAAAATGGCAACACTTTAGTGCCAACACTTGGATTTTTAGTTGGCATAGCCCATATATGGTGTAGGTCTCGTTTCTAGCCTCCCAAATATCCTATAATTCACCGTAGAGCAACAAATGAAATGACTTTTCTAAATCTAGGGTAAACGAATTATGACATTTATAAGAACCTGAATAATAATAATACTATATTTAGTACTGGTCGCTCTCACATAGCCATATTTAGCAAGTTACCACTCCAAAAATGTTAGCTCACTAAACAGCTTTATAATCACGGATCCAATGATTATACACAATCTTGTTAACCCCGAAATCACTCTTAAAGTTAACTCGAAAGCATATAACTTTATTAATATAAATGACGCAAGACGAAATACTCGTTATGACACATAGACATATCATAAACTTCAAAATAGAAAGTATAAGTAGAAAACAAAGAAAAGTTGTAAGGTATGCAAGTGAATGCTAAAGTTGTTCAAACTGTATCCACTCTTTAATGTGAGTCGTCAATTCCCGCAATTCCTGCGTCTACTTTGAATTCGGTCTCGACTCATACAGAACCTCCGCTAAGATGCTATTCTTTGTGAATATCGAATAAATGAATGTTGAAGAACAGAAACTTTTATTGAAAAGTGCTTTGCTATTACACTCATACAACAATAGCTCTAATTCGTGGAGAAATCTAGTGATTGAAACAAGAATCGAACTACTCATACATTTTTCTCACTAACACTTTTAACTAGAGAAATCTATATCTTTCACTCTCTATACATGTTATGCACTAATATTCATTGCCCGTACATATCCCACGAAATTAGTTTATGTGGGGCTCTATTTATAGAGTGCAAGGGGTTGCGTCTATCCAAACGAAGAGTCGTGTCCATTGGGGAACAGTTGCATCACTTTAATGTGATTAGATGCAAAGTTTCATCCTCATCTTCAATAGATAGGCACCTTTTCATGATTGGATTGCTTCCAAAAGGTGTCTTTTCGTTTGACAGTTGGTGGCAGTTGATGGCAATTGATCGTTTTTATCCAGTGGTTGGAAGTTGAGAATAGTTATCCATAACAGTCAAAACTTGTGAGCACGATATACATGTCACGATCATGAACATTGGTTGTTAACTTTTTGTTTGTGAAGAATGACAAGTCGCAACTGCGAATGGTTATCATGATCGTGACATGTGCTTTTCTTCATGATTCTTCTTTGCAACTTTACCAATCTTTGACTACTTCGATCCTAAGCCAATTCCTTGTGTTCCACCCATCTTTTTGCACCTTTTTCACTCTTTTTACATAGACTTTTATCTTTGATCATTTTATTCCCAAGATTCACCTAGTTTCTACACTTGCATAAAAAACAACTACATACCACATGAAATCTTTTATATGAAGTATAAAATAACTTTAAACCATATCATTTTATGATTAAAAATATCATGATAATAAGTGTAAATATACAGTTATCACACCTCCACACTTAACTTTTACCTTGTCCTCTAGGTAAAAACAACAGAAGTGTATAAAATAGTAATTCAAGTCGGTACCTCATTTGGTGAAAGACTATTATAGTGAGTACCACATTCCTACGTTGCATAAAGTTCAAGTAAAGTATATGAAATTTCTAACAAATTAGTAATGTGCAATTTATATAGTTTAGTTGCATACCTTTGCCCTTAATGGAGGGACAACCGAATTCCTTCTTCATGTAAGCGTTATATGCTAGCTCGAATATTTCCTTCTCTCAAGTACATTATAAAGTATGGAGGATAAAGGGAGCACACTTTGAAAATTGATCTCAAGGCATTTTTAGGTAACCTAGGATGCTAAATACTCTTAGTGGTTGCATTTTATGTTCCACACCACTCTCCCCTTTTTTTAGTGGTTGCATTTTATGTTCCATACCACTTTCTCTCATTTTTTTCTTTTAAGCATATGTTTTTGAAGTACAGATTTGTACTTTGCACCCATTTTTTGTGCTATACTACTTTTCTTTTTTGACTCATTAAATGGTTGCTGTTTCTGCTCTGTACCATTCCTCACCTTTTGCATAACTCATTGGTTATCCTCTCTTTCTTTTGATTTTTCTCTCAATACCCTCATCCTTTATTGATCACTTTCAAAGTATTATAGCTATAGTTTCCCAACACTTTAAACACACTCAATACTTATAGGATGTCTTCGAGAATAACATTTAAAACTCATAGTAAGAACACCTTGAGATATTACTCCACTACTAACTTATCGGTAGCTTTAAACTAAAACTATATAACTTATAATAATTCATGTTGCATTCAAATATATATCAAAACTTACTTGGAATGTTGCTTTTGAATGTTACTCACATAACCTCCTTGCCAAATGCTAAATGTTGTGCCAAAAGCGCTCACACTCTCAACGTGCGCTCAAACTTGAAACAAAAATTTTGTTCGAAATTTGCACTAACATCAAACTTGTAATACCTAACACTCACAATAATCTTGGAACATATGTTAGTATAGTATAGGTTTGGATAATGTAAAAATAACACAAAATCAAGAAAATTTTCATTCTTCAATTTTTGATTTATTTGATTTTTTTGGGTTTTTGGGATTTTTACAAATGGCTCCCCCACACTAAAGAACACAATGTCCCCATTATGAGAGATTTAAAAAAGTACAAATACGAAAAACACACAAATGAAAAGAAAATAAAAAGAAAAAGAAATTGAACATGTTTTCAATCATCCGAACTTGAATCTGGAGGACTCGGCAAGATATCCATATTCTTCATTCTGAAGTATGAATTCAAATTACAATTCAAAGAAATGTTGGATTGTGTAAGATGACGAATATCTTGTTGTATGGAAGCAATATCAAGACAAGATTTATTGACATCATTGATGAACTTTCCTCTCGTTTGTCTTGCTTCACTACTACCGATTTAAACTTCTTCAATGCCTTCGTCGGGTTGGTTCTTTAGAGAAGTAGATTCTTCTATCTATCTCAGCTTCCTAACCCTTACTCCATACAGTAGAAAAGTAAATTTTCCTTCTTCCTCCTTAACTATTCCTGCTCTCTTCATATGGACTCCTCCCATGAAGTTGAATTTCTCTCTAGGACTATATTTGTACGGTAGTTTATTCTTTGCTCCAAAAATAATTCTGCAAATTGTATTCACCCCTCCAACTCTAGCCTTTTTATGTATAGTAAGACTAGTGATGGATTCTAACATGTACATCGGAAACTTTGGCCTTAACTACGAAACCACGCACTCCAATATTACCAAATCTTTCATCGACACTTTAGTAGTTTCATGCTGGAAGAAAAGACTTTGAGAAATGAACTTGTGAAGATAAAGAAGACTTTTGCTCTGAATGTTCTTGTTGGACGAGTTTTTGACATCGTATCGATCCAATCCCGTTAACTCTATCCATACACTAGTTAAATAATAATCTTCTTCCTTTTCTATTTCTTCATAGGTTTCTCCTAAAGCAAACCACTTTATCAAATCCATTAAAGTAAAATTTTGCTCATTCCCTTCATTCCTAAATTTCCTTTTGAGAAAATTCCCATCCTCCGTAACAGTAACAAAAATTTGAGGACCCATTCCTCGTTAAACGGGAAATGCATGTTTACGGAGCATTCCAACCCAAATAGTGAGAAGTATTCCTCTAATTCTGCATGAATTCCAGCATCAATTTGCAAAAGTAGGATCATAGAAGAGTGTACCTTGGATATCAAACTTCTTCATCCTTGTCTATCACTCAACTTCTTCGTCATCGTAGATGGGAAAAGGATATCCATATTTGGTTTGTTAATTAACCAACTTATTCTTCCCTTTCGTTGCTGCTGATTTCTTGGGAGACATTGAAATTGAATTTAAGAGTTTCAAAGAAAGGTTTGTGTTTTGATTTGGGAAAAACAGAGAAAATTGTTTGCAAGAGATTGTAGTTGTGTAAAAGAGTGATTGATTTGTGAAAGTCAATTAGGAAAATACATATATATATATATATATATATATATATATATATATATATATATATAGGAATTAGGGTAATTATTGTTGTTTTAACGAATATATTTCATTTGTAACTGTTAGAAATAGAGCCGTTACAGCAATAACAGCTGTGAAATTGCACATGTCATGATCATGAAAGATAGTCGCGATCGTGACTTTCTCCATATAGAAATAGAATGTTTTGATAACTTAATTCACGAGCCCGAAATGTTTAAAATCCAAAAATTTTGTTCTTTTCTTTTTATTAAAAACACACTAACTTAAAAACACACACAAAAATATACTACTATTTCTGCTTTTACCAAATCATTCTATTTCTGATTCAAAAGATGTCAAACTTTCTCCCGAACTATGCGTAGTTGGCCTGCACATGCTAGAAAGAAAACTCAATGAATAAGCAAGAAAAATATGTTAATAACAAAATATAAATACTTAAAATAAAAAATAAATAAATCTATTGACACATAAATATAATCGCCCATTCTCTGACAATTTGATCTCTAGAACACACTTGCCATCTCCGGTAACGGCGCCAAAAACTTGCATTTGAAAGGTTAATCCTCGACAATGGTGCCAAAAACTTGTTCGAAAGTTTTTGCCTATACTCATTCCGAAACGCTTATCCCCGGTAACGACGCCAAAAACTTGTTCGCCACTTTTCTACTAATAATATAAAAGTTCTGAATATGAATAGGTGTTGTCAGTACCGCTTATCAAATACAAAATGATGATAATGGCAAGTATATAGTTGTGATGTAGTTTTAAAAGATATCGATCCTACAAGGAAGGAATTCGGTTCTAAGGACCAACTAGAGTTACGGGAAGAAAGAAAATGTAATGATTTTAAAGATTAAGGGTTTTGAATGGTGAACAGATGCATGAATAGATTAGATGTAAATCATATAAATATGCAAAATAATCAAAGTTGTTTTAAACACTAGATAACTTCAACAAAATTGGTTCTTGACGCCAAACATCTTATAATTCACCGCAGAGCAACACATGAAATGACTTTTCTAAATCTAGGGTAAACGAATTATGACATTTATAAGAACCTATATAACAATAATACTATGCTTAGTACGTGTCACTCTCACATAGCCATATTTAGCAAGTTACCGCTCCAAAATGTTGATTCACTAAACAACATTATAATCACAGATCCAGTGATTATAAACAATCTAGTTAACCCCTAAATCACTCTTAAAGGTAACTCGAAAGCATTTAACTTTATTGATATAAATGACGCAAGACAAAATACTCGTTATGACACATAGATATACCATAAACTTCGAAATAGAAAGTATAAGTAGAAAACAAAGTAAAGTTGTAAGGTATGCAAGTGAAAGCTAAAGTTCATCAAACCATATCCACTCTTTAATGGGAGTCGTCAATTCCCGCAATTCCTACGTCTACTTTGAATTTTGTCTCGACTAGTATAAAACCTCCGCTAGGATGCTATTCTTTGTGAATATCGAATAAATGAATGTTGAAGAATAGAAACTTTTATTAATAAGTGCTTTGCAATTACACTCATACAATAATCGCTCGAATACGTGGAGAAATCTAGTGATCGAAATAAGATTGAATAACTTAATAAATTTTTCTCACTAACACTTTTAACTAGCGAAATCTATATCTTTCAGTCTCCATACATGTTATGCACTGCAACTATTCATTACCCATACATATCCCACGAAATTGGTTGGTTTGGGACTCTTTTTATAGAGTGCGAAGGGTTGCGTCTATCCAAACAAAGAGTCATGTTCATTAGTGAAGATTTGCATCGCTTCAATGTGATTGGATGCAAAGTTTCATCCTCATCTTCAATTGATAGGAACCTTTTCATGATTAGATTGCTTCCAAAAGGTATCTTTTCGTTTGATAGTTGGTGGTGGTTGATGATTGTTGATCATTTTTATCCGACGGTTGGAAGTTCAGAATAGTTATCCATAACGGTCACAAGTCATGAGCGTGATATACATGTCGCGATCGTGAACATTGGTTGCTAACTTTATGTTTGTTAAGAATGACAAGTCGTGACCGTGAATGGGTGTCACGATCGGGATATGTGATTTTCTTCATGATTCTTCTTTGCAACTTTGCCGATCTTTGACAACTTTGATCCTAAGCCAATTCCTTGTGTTCCACGCATCTTTTTGCACCTTTTTCACTAGTTTTACATAGAATTCCATCTTTGATCATTTTACTCCCAAGATTCACCTAGTTTCTGCACTTGCATAAAAAACAACTACATACCATGTGAAATCTTTTATATGAAGTACAAAATGACTTTAAACCATATCATTTTATGATTAAAAATATCATGATAATAAGTGTAATTATACACTTAAGACACCCCCACACTTAACTTTTGCCTTGTCCTCAAGGTAAATACAACAGAAGTTTATAAAATAGTAATTCAAGTTTGTACCTCATTGGACGAAAGACTATTGTAGTGAGTATCAGATTCCCACATTGCATAAAGTTCAAGTAAAGTATACAAAATTTTCCACAAATTAGTAATGTGCAATTTATATAGTTTAGTTGCATACCTTTGCTCTTAATGGAGGGCAACCTGAATTGTGTCTTCATAACAGTATAAAGTATCCAAGGTACTCGAATATTTCATTCTCTCAAGTATAGTATAAAGTATAAAGGACAATGGGAGCACGCTTTGAAAAGATTGATCTTAAGGCATTTTTAGGTAACCTTGGAGGCTAAACACTCTTAGTGGTTGCATTTTATCCTCCATACCACTCTCCCCTTTTTTTAGTGGTTGCGTTTTATGCTCCATACTACTCTCCCCTTTTTTTAGTGGTTGCATTTTAAGCTCCATACCACTTTCTCTCTTTTTTTTCTTTTAAGCATATGTTTTTGAAGTACGGATTTGTACTTTGCAGCCATTTTTCATGCTATGCTATTTTTCTTTTTCCACTCATTGAATGGTTGCAGTTTCTGCTCCTTACCATTCCTCACCTTTTGCATAACTCATTGGTTATCCTCTCTTTCTTTCGATTTTTTCTCTCAATACCCTCATCCTTTATTTATCACTTTCAAAGTATTATGGCCATAGTTTCCCAACACTTTAAACACACTCAATACTTATAGGATGTATTCGAGTATAGCATATAAAACTAATAGTAAGAACACTATTAGGTATTACTCCACAACTAACTTATCGGTAGCTTTTAACTAAAACTATATAACTTATACTATTTCATGTTGCATTGAAATATATATCGAAACTTACTTGGAATGTTGCTTTGAATGTTACTCATAACTCATCCTTGCCAAATGCTAAATGTTGTGCCAAAAGTGCTCACACTCTCATATTGCACTCAAACTTGAAACAAAAATTTTATTCTAGAAAGCACACTTTGATCAAATTCTCTCAAGGCATTTTTAGGTAACCTAGGATGCTAAAACACTTTCAGTGGTTGCATTTTATACTCCATACCACTCTCCCCTTTTTTCAATGGTTGCATTTTATACTCCATACCACTCTCTCATTTTTTTTCTTGTAAGCATATGTTTTTGAAGTACTTTGTACTTTGCACCCATTTTTCGTGCTATGCTTTCTTTTCTTTTTTTTCACTCAATGAATGGTTTTAGTTTCTACTTCGTACCATTCCTCACCTTTTGCATAACTCATTGGTTATCCTCTCTTTCTTTTGACTTTTCATTAATACCCTCATCCTTTATTGATCAATTTCTAAGTATTATGAATGTAGTTTCCCTACACTTTAAACACACTCAATACTTATAGGACTTATTCGAGATT
>CATIWQ010168506.1:0-18930 GCA_949673415.1 Euphorbia schlechtendalii | reverse complement strand
TGGAAAAAAACCGAAAACAAAACGAAACTTCAAAAATAAAAGTATATAAACGTAAGCACAAACTCTAGGAACTCAGAGGCTTACCCCGTAGCTGTGAATCCACTTTGTTTGGTCTACGAAAATACCTAGAAAGTCCTCCTCGTTTCTTTGGTTCGGTTTTGCGTCTTTTGACGGGGATGGAGATTAGAGGTCTCCTTTTTGAGGGAAGGCAGTGCTTCCTAGGAATGATGTGTAAAATGAGAAAGGGAAGAATAAGAGTTACTTCCTCCCTTGGGTTTAGATCTTAGAAATGCTCTAAAATCTCAAAGTTTTCTTAGTTTTTTGGGATTTTTAATGGCTGTTTTTGTTGGGATTTTCGCAGAGCTCTTGAGTTCTTTTCTCTGGAAAGAAAATGTTCTCCTTACTGATGAACCTCCCCCCTTTCGTTCTCCCCTTTTTCTTTGCTGCTTCTTTTTCTCTATTATGGGCTCCCTTCAATCCAAAAGTCACCCACTCTTTTTATCATCTTTTCCATTTTCTTCCCTCCACTCATGGTCATAAAGGGTTGGCGGAAAAGTCTGAATTTATGGGTGAAAGTTGGGTATTTTTTGTTGAAAAATGCAACGCCTGCCTTTTCTAACTATGTGCAAACTCGATATCATTAACGATAATGATCAATATTGTTAACGAGATATATTCATATCGTTAATGATATCCTTCCATATCGTTAACGATATTGAATAACCTAGCAGGCTTTTCTTGGTTTGGGCTTTTAAATAGGGGAAAAAGGCCCAAAGAAACAAGGCAGATGATTTCTGAGTGACTTCAGGACCCTGCAAAATGTGAAAAGCTAAAAAGGGAAAAATTATAGCTTCATCATCAAACTCGTGAGTCGAGCATAAAAATCCCGTGCTCACAAGTACCCAGTAAGCCGATCCACTCAGTATGCCACTCTCTGTGCTACCCAACCCAGCGCAAGAACCTGAAGCTAAGGAAGTCAAAGATGATGATGATCTTTCAATCAACTTCGACTATGGCAACCCATTATCGATCCTCTAGCAGTTGATCCAAGTCTTCCAAGAGAGATTATAGTTCATCACTATCATCCTCTAGACATCATTGTTAATGATGTTCATAATCCAGTGGTGACGCGAGGTCAGCTTAGCAAGATGATGAGTTATACAACCTTCATATCATTGATCGAACCCAAGATGTTTGAAGATGCAGAAGGAGATGATTATTGGATGACCAAAATGCAAGAGGAGTTGGATCAGTTCAAGCACAATGATGCTTGGGATCTAGTTCCTAAGCTTAAAGGGAAATCAATCATTGGACCAAATGGGTTTTCAAGAACAAGCTAGATGAAGATGGCTCTATTATTAGGAAGAAAGCTAGGCTTGCTGCGCAAAGCTCCAATCAGTAAGAAGGCATCGATTATGATGAGACTTATACTCCTATAGCCTGACATGAAGCAATTCATATCTTGTGTGCTTTCGCATCCCATATGAACTTCAAATTGTTTCAACTGGATGTTAAGAGCACATTCCTGAATGGATTCATCTAAGAAGAAGTGTATGTTCGCCAGCCTCCTGGCTTTGAAGATCCGAAGAATCCTGAGCATGTTTTGAAATTGAAGGAAGCTCTCTACAGAAGGAAGTAGGCTCTTAGAGCTTGGTATGAGAGGATGACTAATTTCTTGATCAGCAAAGGCTATGAAAGAGGAAAAGCAGATATAACTCTATTTATCAGGCGAAGAAAGGAAGATGTGTTGCTCATCCAAATATATGTTGATGATATCATATTTGGAGTAACTGATGAGAAGCTATACAAGGAGTTTATCAAGCAGATGAAAAGTGAGTTTGAAATGTCTATGATGGGAGAGCTCAACTTTTTCTTGGTCTTCAAATCAAGTAGACTGAAGATGGAATTTTCATCAATCAAGCAAAGTATGCCAGAGCAGTCTTGAAGAAGTTTGACATGGAGCATTCGAAGCCAATATCCACTCCCATGGCCATTGATACTATCTTGAGTAAAGACGAAGCTAGTAAAGTTGTGGATAACAAGTTCTATAGAAGAATCATTGGATCTCTTCTTTATCTCATAGCTAGTAGGCCTAACATTCAATATGTTGTGTGCGACTGTGCTCATTATCAAGCTGACCCTAGAGAATCTCATTTAGCCACTATGAAGAACAATCTCAGGTACTTGCAAGGCTCAATTGAAGCACGTCTGTCATATCCCAATAGCTCAAATTTCACTCCTAAGGGATTCACAGATGCTGATTATGGAAGAGACAAGGTGGATAGGAAGAACACTACAAGAGGATGCCATTTCCTTGGAGAATGCTTGGTCTCATGGTACAGTAAGAAGCAAACTTCTATCGCGCTGAGTATAGCAGAAGTTGATACATGGATGCAGGAAGTTGCGTAGCACAACTGCTATGGATTAAGCGGCAAATGGAAGATTATGGTATAAAGTCATATTGTCTCGAAGTTATATGTGATAATAAAAGTGCAATTGACCTATCTAAAAATCCAGTTCAGCATGGTAGGATGAAGCATGTCAATATCAGATATCACTTCATTAGGGATCATGTGCTAAGAGGAGATATCAAGCTGGAGTATGTTCCTTCAAAGGAACAGCGCCCTGATATCTTCACCAAACCATTGCCAAAGTAGCAATTCAATACTTTGAGGTAGCTAATTGGTATGGCTAATCCACATTGAAGAAGAAGAAAAATGAAAATCTCAGTTTTGGCTAAGTGTGGAAGATCAAGCCTTAATTCATCCTTGAGAAGACAAGTGGATAACACCGTCTATATTTTAAAGTAACTGTGTGAGGACTAGTTTTGGGGTTAAAATCAAGCTCTACGTTTTCAAAAAGATGCGCATTTAATGTGGAACCGTTTTTCTCAAAACTTACCATTTTACTGAGGTAGTTAATAAGATGCCAATCTCAGCGTTCATTTTCATCTTGAGCTGTGGAAGCGCCACGTACCCTTGAGAGATGTTGTTACCTATATAAGATGAAGAGTTTAAGAGAGAAATTCAATTGCTTTTTGCGAATTTGAATAATCTAAGCATTCAAACCCTAATTCCCTTTTCTCTTTCAAATTCTCTCAAACCTCTCTCAAATGGCGATTACCAGAATCACTTTCAAACTCAAGAACACCACTTCCTTGAAAATCATCATGAATGCTAAAGGAAAGATAGAGAAGCTAACTCTAGAAGAAGGCACCCTTTTTACAAAGGTGGATTGGGCTGATAACTTAGAGTGCGGACCTGTTTATAAGGTTGACTATGAGGGATTGCTGAAGAATAGAATCATGCACAGAATAATAAAGTAATAACACCTCAGCTCATTTCTGAAGATGGAAGGACCATCCATTACTGGGCTTATCAGGGCGTTCTACTCTAACCTCCACGCCATCCAAGGCTTTAATGATGTGTTGATGATGGAGTTTTGGGGTAAATCTACTATGATTTGCTCACAACTGATAGGGTATGCTTAACAAAGGTACTTAGCTCCTCCAAAATTGGCGATGAAATGCCATTGTGATTCCAGAGGATTGGGAGCTCCCCTCAAATTATGTTTCGGCGAAGATAACAACGAGCGGGATGAGCTGGACAGCTAGGGCTTGCCACGAGTTGGTGGTGAAGCTACTGCTGCTAAAAACTAGGTCTCGAACTAGCTGCACCTACTTCGAAAGGTGTGTGGTCTTCTATGTGGTAGATGGTAAGAAGCTGAACAAGCTAGTGGTGATTCTTCACCATTTGATCAAGCTGACTACTGTCTATCATTATGGTTACCTCATAACCGAATTGATGAGGGTGGTGAAAGTGGACATCACTCAATTTTTAGGGAGTCCGATGACACAGTCTTACCTGTGAAGAAGAAGTTTAATATGACTCACTTCAGCAAGCTGGTTTACAACTAAGTACATACTAGGTATAATGAGGCACAACAAAAGTGCAAGTTTAAGTGCGTACCATTAGTAGTACTTGTGGACATCTCAAAGGAGGATGAATATGGTTTCATGGTGGACTTCGAGGAGCACAAAAACTCATATAAGTTGCCAATCTCTAGCATCCTAGAGTAAGACACCACCACCGCCTCCTCTCCCAAGTAGAAGGTTGCTTCCTCTAAGGCCAAGGGGAAGAGTCCTGTGAAATCCAAAGCTGATGAGGCCCCTACTCAGCCCCAATGTCAAAGGAGGCAAGGGAAGGCCAAAACCCGCACACAAAGAGAAGCGGATGCCAAACTTCTTGTTGAGCAATAGGCGAAGGAGCAAGAAGATGCGACTGAGGTTGAGGAAACCCTATGCCAAAGAAAGCGCAAAATGGTTATTTATGTGGAATCTGAGGAGCAAGGTGAGGCTAAGAGGTTTAAAGAAGAGCACACTCAAAGTCCTAGTACTGCCATTAAAGTATAAGATATATTTGCCAAAGCAAAGGGCACTCAGCGCAAGCGTTCTACCACCAACAGGCCCCTGCAAAAGAATGTGCAAGTGGTGAGCAGCGAGGAGGATGTTGGAGACACCTTTTCCCTCCATCAGGAAGACTTTGATCTTCCTAATCCCAACATCCCCATACCCTCTTTCACTCAAATGGAGGAACCCTATATTCAATTTGAGCAATCTTAAGCTAGCCCATCCTTGGGCCAAATAGCTAACCAAGAGGTTCCTTAAAATCCTACCCCTATTTCTTCTATAAATCCTCAAACCTCTTCTCTTGTAAATTCTTCAAAACTTACTTCTGCATATACTGACAAACCAATTGTAAATTCTCCTCCTCTTTCAAACATTGTAAATTCCCCTATTCATATTCCTTCCTCTCCTATAAATAACCAAAACACTCCTATTTATATTTCTTCTCCTACCAAAAGCCATAATTCTTTCTCTCCAAATTCTTCTCTAGTAAATAATACTTCAACCCTTCTTCTCCTGTACAAAACCAAACTCAAACCATTACTTATACAACCATTATACCTTCTATTCCACTCAAGAAAACCAAAACCATTCCCTCTATTTCTTCAATTATAAATTTATCTAAACCTACTCATTCTTCAAACCCATCTTCTACCCCTCTGGTTAGGGAAGTTCCTAACGTTGAGAACTTCACTCAGCATGGAAAAGCAAGTGGTCAGAATACTGAGGCAAATTTTACACCCCATGATGTATTTAAACCCTGCAGAGAGCTAGTCTATGAGGACTTGGCTGATGCATCTATCTTGGTAGAGATTAGAGAGTTAGCGAGGAAGAAATTCCCATCACTCAAAACCAATGCCAAGTTAGATGGAGTAGTAAGCAAATTGTTACTCACTCAAGAATTGAAGGGCTTGTCCTCCAAACCCAAGGTAAAATTGCCTAAGTTCGAACAATAAACAAGTTTGCTAAATGAATCTATCTACTTCGTGGAGTTAGAAAAGATTCAAGGCAACTTGTTTGTTATTCGAAATCATATGGCAAAAGAGAGTGCCAAGAGCTTGATGGATAAGATGGCTCTAATCTTAACCGGTTTAACGGATTATTCAGCCCAGCTTGGGGTAGCAATCTCTGTTATCCCCACATCTAATACATTAGCTAACACTGTTCCAGGCAAGATAAAGGGTATTATGGATGCTTCTATTGTGCAGCTGAGTCTCTTGAGTACCAACATGGCAACTCAAGCGACATAAATCCATAAACTTGGTGAAGAGCATGCCAAAATAAAGAAGCTCACTGATCGCAAAATCGAGAGCCTCCTTATTAAGGAGGTAGAAACTACAAAGGACATTGGCCACAGCATCGCCAAGCTGTTGGAGACCCAATCAAAGTTCTTGCTAAATCATGACAATAAGCAAGACCAAATGGTGAAGCTATTGTCGGATATCTTAGTCAAGATGGATGAGGCTCCTATAATCAACCTTCACTCTCTCCACACCAAACTGGACTCTATCCAATGAGAAGTCAATGAGAACAAAGAAAATAGATCTCCTCCTCGTAGAAATTTCTTATCAGTGCCATGGGGAAGATCTTTCTAGAAATGCCAACTCCAAGCCTACCTCCTACTGAATCTCGTTACCCTGAGACTAGTATGACCATTTATACTAAGCTGAATGTCATCAAGTTGAAGGTACAAGACTTGCAGAAGAATGTTGGGACTCTGGTCAGAACGGGTGAGTTGGATGCTAAGGATGTTGATTACACAACTCGGTGTATACCATCCCTTGGCCCCAAGATCCTTGATATTGAGGCCCATCTGAAGATTGCATTGTCTACAGCAGATTTCATAGCTTCGCTTTAGTGTTTTCAATAGTTTGCATGCCAGGGATTTGATCAGATTGCTCACCTCTCCAGATGTCACCATCTTCTCCTCAGCGAGCTTAATGATCAGGAGTTTTTTACTTCTAAGGGAAAATAGCAGCTGGAATAATAGATTTCCCCTAAGATCATCGGCTAGCAAGAGGAATTCCAAGATGTCCTTTATGCCTTCAATATCTATCTTGAACAAATTGTGAAAGTTCAAATAGCAAAGGGGAGAAGGTAGCTGAAGATGCTCTCCGAACGGTGAACCTTAACAAGGAAACTCTTCTAAGGTGACCTCCTCATCCTCCACCTAATCTGCATCATCAACCTACTCAGTAGCAAAATCCAAAGACAAATCAAGACAATACTAGTTCTTCCTCCTTAGTATAGGAAATAGAAATGTCATGTACCTGGTGTGAGCACGAGAGTTTGTACCGGCTCGCGCGTTCAATGATGATGGCTTTTTCGAGATTTTATCCTTGAATCACACAATTTTCCAGTATCTTGATGCATCTGAATGGGAATCCTCCTCGTCTCTAAATTAAAAAGTATGTTTTCAATGAAATTATTTAATTAATTAAAAAATATAAAATACAAAAAAAATTCTTAAAACATTGGGAAAAACCAGATCCGGGGACCCGCATAGCCAAAGGTGGGTGAGGCAAACCTCGCCAAAGGGCTTCAGCAAGGCAAGCCTCGCCAAAGTCCTTGGCGAGGCATATGCCTCGCCAAAGGGGGCTTGGTGAGGCTGCCTTGCCAATCTCTGGCGAGGTAGGCCTCGCTAAAGCCTTTGGCAAGGCTCATGCCTCGCCAAAGAGCTTGGCGAGGCTCCCTCGCCAAGCTTTCACGAGGTTGCAAACGACTAAAGAACCCTTCTACTGTCATCTAATGGAAACGGAGGATCAACAAGCTATTAGGAATTGGTCCTTCGACATCATCAAATTTTTACAGACTAGGGAATACCAGAAGGTGCAACAGACTCGTAAAGAACCTCATTACAGCGGTTAGCGACTCAGTTCCGTCTAGTAGAAGGGGGCTTATTCAAATGAACATCAGAAGGAATGCTATTGAGATGTCTCACAAAACACGAGGCATTGTTGGTAATGAGATAAATGCACGCAGGAGATTACAGTCCACACATGAATGGGATAGCACTGGCTAAGAAAATACAATGCCAGGGATATTATTGGACAACAATGGTCATAGACTGCATATCGGAAGTACGAAAGTGCCACGAGTGCTAGATTTACAGTGACATCAGTCATCTACCCCCATCTAAACTCCATAGCTTATCTACTCCTTGGCCATTCTCAGCGTGGGGCATCGACATTATTGGCGAGATTCAGCCAAACACGACTAATGGACATCGATTCATTATATTAGTAGTTGACTTTTCAAAATGGGTGGAAGCCGAATCTTACACCAACATCATCACTAAGAAGATGGCCAAGTTCATAGAAAAGCATATATTTGCTCGATATGGCATCCCACATCACATCGTATAGGATAATGGGGTTCAATTCCAAGGAGCCACATCAGACCTAATGAGGAAATCTGGGATCGAGCACCATCGGTCATCACCATACAGGCCACAAGCTAATGGGGCAATAGAGGTAGCCAACAAAGCGATTAAGAAAATCTTGAGCAAGATGGTTGTTACCTATAGTGACTGGGCTGATAAGTTGCCATTCGCAATATGGGGATACAGGACAAGCTTCAAAACTCCAACCAATCAAACCCCTTTCTCATTAGTGTATGGGATGGAAGTAGTTTTACTGGTGGAAATGAAAGTGAAATTGCTTCGAGTAGCACTAGAGGTGAGGTTAGAGGAGTCAGAAGGGGCAAAGGCCAGGTTTCAACAGTTGAACATGATTGATGAATAGCGGCTAAAGGCACTGGATCATTTGTAGATGTACCAACAACTCATTGCTAGGGCATACAATAGTCGAGTTAGAGCCAGAAGCTAACGGTTAAAGGCAGGAGACTTGGTTCTGAAACAAATGAGACCCTTAAATGTGGACCAACGGGGAAAGTTTTGCCCAAACTAGGAAGGTCCTTATATCATTAAGAAAATCTTGAGCAAAGGAGCTGCCAAGATCATAGACATGGATGGACATGAGTTCGTTAATCCAATCAAATCAAGATAAGCTCAAGCGCTGCCACATGTAAAAATAAAAGAAATTAATTTACAAAAGCGGTACACCAAAAAAGAGAGAGAAACCAATCCATCAGATGGCACTTGGCTATTTGGGCAACAATTAGGACCATTCTTATATAAAAGCCAGAAATGTCCGGTGAGTTGAAAACCCATGAAGGGTGGCTCAGGTAAAAATTAAGACAAGGTGAGGAATAGAGGGATCGCGAGTTAGAAAACCTGCTCTAAGCTAACTGGCAGCAGGTCTCAAATCATTGGAAAACTTGTACCCTTTTCAAAGTCGTTCAATGAAATGTGTTATGTTTGCAAAGATTTATGCTTATGTTTATATGAATAGTATCAGAATACCGCAAGTAAATAAAATTCAACAAAATTTCATAATCCAAGAATAAGCCAAAAACATAAGTCAGAAAACAAATGGCGAAAGCAAATAAGATCTAAGGGTGCCAGTCATTCCACCGTGCACGGTTCCTCGAAGTATGAGGAAGGGGGTCCAAACCATCTTCATCCCTCTCCCACTCACGAGACACCATAAAGTGATGATCAGCATCCGGGAGAACCTTGATCTCACCAAGCCATCCGCGGTAGAATTCGTCAATATTTGTGGTCTCCGGGGCAGTGTAATCCAATATAAGAACTCGAGCGCATGTCCAAAGCCTCCGTATAGCATCAGGTGTGTCAGGACCGAAGTCGTGGAAACGGTTTGAACATAGAGACCTAGGAACCCATTGCTGACGCCCGTACTGCCTGCACAGACAAGAAGGGGAATAGGACGTGATACCAAACAACCCCATCAGCAAAACACCAGAATCATGGATGTCAGTTACCACGAATAGAATCTCCAACCAAGGGCTGAGCTAACAAATCTTAGAAGCTCGGTAAGAGCTCAGAATCTCAACCCAAGCACCTTCACTCAGCAAATGATGGTCCTTCCTAGTGAAGCCTCTAGGACCATAATGCGAAGGGAGGTATCGAGCCTTCCATAAGCATGGATCAGTAGTCAAGCGAAGCTTTTCCAACAGCCATACCTATGTTAATCCATTTGCTTAAACAAATAACAAAAATCATGAAAGAAAGAGATAAGGAAAGAGAATTACCTCTAGTAAAGCAAAATGATCTCCTACTAAATCCAGATTCACCGAAGCAGCGTCTAAGTGGACCAGACTCTCAGACAAGGCTAAAGCTGTAGGAGAAAGGCTTGTGGAGAGTGGGTCAATGACCGACAACAAGAGGAAAGGCGTAATTGCTCCAACCCCACAAATAAACTCCACCAAAAGAAGTAGAGTCACCATCGAAGGCCAAGATAGATAACTGCTGGGTGTATTCTCACACCAGCTAAGGACAGCTTCAACCCGGAAGCCACCAACATCAGGGGGAGCTTACAAAAAGTGCCCACTAGACTCAAGGTTCCATAAACCCTTTAGCCTATCTTCACCTCCAAATTGGAAAGAAGGAAAGGTGAAGGATAGTCTCGCGGGGATATAGGCGTAGACTCCTTCGAAAAAGGGAGCCCCAGGATAGCATGAAACTCCTCAACCAAGGGGCAAAGCTCAAAGTTGGCAAAACGAAAAACATGAGTGGCAGGATCCTAGAACTTCAAAGTAGTATGAATGAAAGCCATATTCACAGGCCTAGAAGTAAGGTATTGAAGACCCCGCAGACCAAAGAGCTCAATCCTTCGCCAATCGGGTCCCCAAACGGTGCGGAAAAAGACCCTAAGGCGCTCGTTATAAGTTGACATCAGAAAGGAAGAGAGCTAAAGAAAATCCCTCAAGATCGATGTTACCTACACACATTAACCACATACATTAGCATTAACATTCATTCATACATATACGAAAAACATTCACAAACAAGCAAGCATATTCATAAAGTAAAACACCACATGTGAGGACCCGGCATTGCAAACGGCCAAAATCCCCTTTCCTTTCATAAATCAGAAGTTTTTTTCTACAAAGAGGAGTATCTAAAAAGTTCGGTTAAAAAAAAAGGAATCTAAAACTAAAGCTAAAAGGGAACTCCTACGCATGCGTCGCCTATGCGCTATCTCCACCCACCAGATCTCAGGGCAACATGGTGGATATCTCAAAATTCTCTACACCTGGTCTCCTGGGAGCACCATCTGCTGAACTGGACATAGGAGGAGGCTGGTGAAGAAAACCAGTGTCCCATTCTAGAGAGAGTATCAGCCTAGCATCTGAGCTATCAAGCAGGGAATCGAGGTCAAACGTAAGAGGTTGGTGAAAGCCCGAGGTGGATACTGGCGCTTATACTCGAGCCTGCTCTACTGCAGTGTTTTGCTATAGCAACTCCTAAACTAAGCCTGCAAACTCTGGTGACTAACCTCCAAACTCTGGCATTGAGCCTCCAAACCCTGATAACGGACCCCTTGCTCCTGGTGACTAACCTCAAGGCCATGCTAACGAGCATCTAGACCTTGATGGTTAATATCCAATCACTGAAATCGACCATCAAGCTCTTGATAGTGTCACTTGAACTCCTCGCTCCTCGCTGCCATATCCTACAGTCATAAAACATGTCATGAAAATCACATCCATGTACATAAAAACATGAAATTTCATGCATCGCATATGACAGGTCAAGAAAAATGACATACCCATGTAATGTCATCTTGTGAAAGCATCAGGTCCCTCAATGCAAAGGAATGTCGGGCCACTCGATCCATCTCCCCACGCATGACCTACAAAAGGAAAGGAGTGAGTAAACGAATGTTAAGACGTCCCCAAAGATCGCTTGTGATCTAAAACTCACGTGAGTAATGTCGGAAGGATCATAGGCTAACGTGTGGTAGCTCGGGGGAAGAGGCACCTACCGCGAGGTCCCCATGGAACCCATTAAGTAGAAGGTAGAGTCAAGGGGAATCGTGAATCTCCCTTCAACAACTACCGAGGAAGATGTGCTTGCCCCCCCGACCGTAGCATTCAAATTAGGCACTCGAACCCTCTTCCGGGGAAATTCCTAGAAAGATAGACAAATAGTCAAAAACTGATCAACATGGGTAAAATAGTTAACACAGTTCATACCTAGCACCCCACACCAGTGCCGCTAGCACCCGCACCAAAACCACCATCAACTTCTTGACCCCTAACTCGAATAGAGGATCTAGCCACCTCGGGCTGAGTCGGTGGGCGAAGTGGGAGCAGCCTTTCCCGAATAAAGGCCTCGTAGTCACCACAATGTCCTGAGAGCCACATGCCATGCTCCTGGAAGAGTACCTCCCACTCCTCGGGATCAGCAATCACCAAGTGCGCCCAAAATAGTCCGGTGGGAGGCGTAGATGGAATGCACCTATCGAACACTAGCTTAGTCTGCCAGAACTGAATACGCTCACCCAGGTACCACTCACGAGTCCTGGGCCCCTCAAGGATGAAGCGATGGTGCTCCATGTCTCATCGAATCTCCTTTGCCATATGATAGCTCGGAAGACTCCTCCACGGGTTGCGCTCCACCTGAAAAGAAAGAACGATAAAGTCAGCATAAATTTAAAGAAAAAAAGGCGATCATATCCATAGTAACAAGGTCCATCACCTGCTCAAGAGTCAACCTGCAAAGATGCTGATATTAGCTAGTAGAATCCAAAACATCCCCCTCGAAAGACGAACTGATCCGGGCCATACGCGGAGCATCCTCCGGAGCATCAGTAAATTGCGGGTTGGGAAGGAACTAATAAAAAAAGGCCCATGCCTACAAAAATAAAGGGGTAAATTAAGATTAATCAATCAAAAAACTGACATACACAATTCACAAAGTAAGCAAACAATACTTGAAGAACCGTGGGGCAGCAACGCAGCGCCCTGTAAGCGACCCTGAATAACCAAGTCAAGGGTAAAATAAGTCTGCTCCAAGATCGCCCGTGGCCAGTTAAGGCCACTAACTTCCTCCAAGTCCACTAGCGGATCAATCAACCAATAGTTGATCTTGCTATTCAAGATTGAAAAAATGTGACACTCAACAAGGTGGCAAAAAATGACCGGATGTACAGAGGAACCTCAGCCTCGGAAACAGACTATCAACCCGTCCAATAGTTAAACAACACGTTATAACCCAACGCCCGGCCTCTAGGGTCAACACCGAGCAGGTTTCTGATGCGACTATAAGCGGTGGGAGCCTTGAAGAACTACTCCAAAAAGGTGTCAAACCAGATCACAGTACTAATCCATGATAAACCAATGATCGCCACAATATCAGAAGGAGTGATGGTAACCTCCCTGATAGAAAAATAGAAGGTGTGCGAAATGTCGCACCACCTCTGAGTAAGCGCAACCAATATCACAAACGGCAATAATGTAGGCCGTAAAGATCTCGCCAGAGGACCAAAACTAGTGGCGTAACGATACCATATCTGGATAGTGGAATATCCACCCGTGGGATGAAGTGCGGGGGATTGCAAACGAAATCAAATAATACACAATTTGTAATTAAACGCAAGAACGGTAAGAAAAACACCAAGATAATTTTTCTTTTAATTTCTCTTAAATAATTTAGATCCAAAACACGTTTGAGTCCCAAACTTTATTTTCAAATCTTTTTCAAAAAAATCCTCAGATATTCTTGGGTCTAAAACAATTTAGAATATGAGTCTGATTATCTTTTAGACAAATATTTCCTTCAAATATTTTCGGATCCAAAAGACGTTTGGACTCCAAGTTTCGATTATTTTCCAATCTCTTTTTTCACATAAAAAATAAAAAAAAAATAATATATATATATATATATATTACGTAGGTGAGCGATCGAGGCCCCGAGAGGCGTTGCTGGAAAAATCCAACAAGCCTTCGGGACCGCGCTAGGCATCTCTGGCGAGGGGCCTTAGGACCCTCACCAGAGAGTTTGGCGAGGGTCAGGACCTCGCCGGTTTCTTTTATCTCCGCCGGAAAAAAATTTCTAGCGGACCTAAATTTACCTTTTTTCTATTTTTCTAGGTTAAAATTCCGTGACATGGTTCAAGGATCAGTTCCAATCTAGTTCTGAAACAGGATAAAATCACATTAAAAACGGTAAATAAAAATGGCTTTAGCAAATACCTCGATCCGGGAAAGGTGAGGCTGAGCTGGAAAATCAGGATCCAACGTCTCTATTGGGGAAGTAATAGTAAACCCCGGCATAGTGACGGTCGCTGCCAAACCATATGCGGCATCAATATCAATATAAAATACTCTAGGATCACTAGTAGGCTGAGGAGTGAGGCTAGAGGTGAAGCGGAGAGCCCTGCTAGCGACCTTTGACAACATGATTGCTAGAGAGAAGAGAGAGCAAAAGTGTTTAGTGAGAGAGGAAGATTATGAAAAGTGAAAGAATAAAGAAGGTGGAGCCATATTTATAAAGAAAATAAGTGGGCCCCACCTATCTATTTATTTTATTATTTTATAATGGAAGCCTCCTAACACTACGGAACGATGCACAAGAATATCCCAATATTCCTCAAACTCATTTAATTTATTTATTCCTCAAATGTTTTAATTTTTGATTGAAGGGGCAAAAATTTTTGCTCCACATAATTAAAACATTCATCATAAAATGTATTAACATTATCTTTTTTCTGATTTGTTATAGGAAACAAGTAAGCACATATTAAGGAAATTAAAAACATAATTGAAGAAGGAAACGGTTATCTCGACGGTTGAAGAAAGAAACAGCCTCATTTATCAACCGAAGAATAAAACGGTTGCAAACTACAACAGGGATACCACAGAAAGAAACGGTAAACCCGCCCACAAGGGGCACCAAGTACCTAAAGGATTACGGACAACCATACAAAAACACAGCCTATTCACGAATAAGAAGTCACCAACGACACCAGTCAGGTATACTCTATCCCTACGCTCATTTCGTGTGATCACACTGGCTTTACAACCAGCAATTATCACACGAGGGGCAGCTGTGAGCACAAGATTTTGTATCAGCTCGCGCGTTTAATGATTACAGCTTTTTCAAGATTTTATCCTTGAATCACACAATTTTCGAGTATCCTGATGAATTCAAATGGGAATCCTCCTTGTCTCTAAATTCAAAAGGACATTTTCAATGAAATTATTTAATTAATTAAAAAATATAAAATACAAAAAAAATACATTGCAGAAAACCAGATTCGAGGACCCGCATCACCAAAGGTGGGTGAGGCAAACCTCGCCAAAGGGCTTCGGCGAGGCGAACCTAGCCCAAGGGGGCTTGGCGAGGCTGCCTCGCCAAAGGGCTTGGTGAGGCTCCCTCGCCAAGCTTTGGCGAGGCTCATGCCTCGCCAAAGTCACGGCAAGGGGCCTCACCAGACTTTTCTTTTCCAACGAGACCCCTAGCCAGAAAAACTTAACTTTTTTGGATTTTTAGGACTTCTCCTATAAATACTCGGGTCTTTTTCGATAAACAAGATCTCGAAAAATTTACAGATAAAAATATAGCTTTCAAAACTGCTTCCAAGAATTAAGATGAATATTTTTGGACTTCCAACACAATTATTTTTACCTAAACTAAAGCACGAGGAGGATTTTCAACGGCCGATCGGATATCTTCGAAGTGAATTCATTCTATAAGGGTAAGCCTCTGAGTTCCTAGAATTGCAATTTCTGTGCTTTCGATGTTCATCTTCTTCTTTTGATTTTACTTTTGAACCTAGGATTTTTATCATTTTTAATATTTTTATTTTATACAAGTGTTGTAATTCTTCTTCATCTATTTTTCTTTATTAAAAGGAGATGTATGTTAGAACACCTCCACGAAGGGAATAAAACATATTCCCGGATAACAGCCCTCATCAATTTACCATGCGAGAAATTTCATTAATTAAAATGAGCAACCAACGTGTTAATTAAATGAATTGTTTTATTTAAATAACAAACACATTACAGCGATTGATTCATTTTTTAGGCCACACGGGCCACACCAAATTCAAAATCGAACATACGTGATATCCCCTGCGCTAACCTTTGTGGATGCAGGCAGATTAGGATTAGATGTATGTTTAGGATTTTAATTTTTCTTCGGGTATCTCAATTTCAATTATTTTGGGAAATGTAATGAATAGGTTAGCGGGCGGTTGCATCCCCAATTTTTGGAAGCCTTGTAATTTTTATTTTTCGCGTTTATTTTCTACATTTATTTACTACTTTGTGGATGATTTATTATTCCACCTTGTGGATGGTTTATTATTTTGCAATACGTGAATCATGCATATAAAGTCTAAAAACGACATAAGTGCGAATATGCATAACTAAGAAAATACAATTTTTTGTAGATGTAATATAATGTGATCACTTAAGAAATAAGCAACTTATCCCAGACCCGAATCTCTGTGTCTTAGTGGGCCGTCCCCCGGACGTTAAGCCTCACAAGACTCTAATTCCTGAAAAGAGCTAATCCAGGTGGTGACTCCACACTAAGAGACGGTGGATTCGGGTTCGAACCAATCTAAAATGTTTTCACTTTCTCTTTCAAACCTTTTTCCCGAGTTCCCAACCCGGTGCACCTTTTTTCAAACACCCTGGTGGATCGCGCCTATAAAATCACGTGCTCTCGGCCCACCGCTCCGTGTCATCCGCTCACACCTGATAGTTAGACTTGTAATAAATCTTTGTATTGTAATCTTGATCAGGACATCAATTATGTAATGACTAAGCTATTTTTAATTAATAAAAATTACAAGTTTATACTTCAAGTTAAGATCTTCTTAACTTTAATTTATTATGATGTATGTATGTTTCCGCTGTGTGTTGGATATCTGATGCAAGAACTCATACAAGTGACCAATTTCAAAGAAAAGCTGAAGTAAGAAAGTCCCAAAATGAAGAAAAATCCTCTAAGAATTGGGGAGCTGAGTTGCTTGTAGAAGACTCACTCAGTATGGGGGAGTTCAAGGTAACTGAGGGAAGTCACTCAGCACAAGGGAGTCTTACATCACTTTCCAGGTATTTCTGATATATCTAAACTATTTTATTCAATTAATCTCTTCTACTACCTGGTTTGCTATCTGTCCAAAATGGGGAAGATTGTAGAACCCAAGTTAATAGTACTTCACAGTACTTAAATGTTTTGGAAATAGCAAATTGAATAGGACAATGAAATTAACTGAGTACTAAGTATACTCTTAATTAATGAAGCTGACTTGAGTTTGTTTAAGGGAAAACAACTTAGTTTGCTAAGTAATTAAATAAGTCACGGCTTAGAGTAGGAAAAGCTGAGTCTGTGCTAAATACTACATAGTTTAGAAGAATATCAACTCAGTTGAGCTGAGTTAGCTTTTATTGATTAAAAGCTTAATTCATTGACACTTAGAGAATTAAATGACACTTATGTTGCTAAAGTCTTCTTTGAGAAACAGAATATTCTTTCGATGCATTTTAGGATAAAAAGTGCTGAAATTAATAAAGATTTCCAATGGTCCTCACAATTCAAAAGGTGTCAGTATGGAATGTTGGAGATTCCTCACTAATGTCCAAGATAAAAAGAATCCTCTAACATACGTTGTTTTCTCAGTATCTCCACGCGTCTCCACAAGCATTAACAATATCAACTAATCACAAGATTCCACGTTGCATTTCGCACGCCTCTGTCTCAATCTATTTTTATTGAAGATAAATGATAATTTCTCAACAAGATTATATAGCACCTCAACGTTCAAATTTATATCTCTATACATCTTGGAATCTATCTCCAATGAGAAGATTCGAAAGATATAAAGAGAAGAGAAATTTTAGAAATGCAAGGATGAAAAGTTTGCAATGGCTACTTCACAAAGCTTCAAGTATAAATAGAATACAGAAGCATACATTTAAACTTGGTGAATCACCTTGAATTTCTTTAAGAGCTGAAACTCTACTTAAATACTCCCAGCTTCAAGAATTTCCAAATTCATGCAAATAGCAAGCAACCACCTCAAACTTGTTTGTAATAGAGAGAATCAATACTTAAATTTAACATTATAAGGATTCACCATTTTATAAGTTGAATTCAATTTGTACTTTCATTTCAAATCTAATTGTTAGTTTGGGAAGGGTACCCAAATTGAGTTGAGTGGTAGTTAGAAAGAAATGTACTTTCTGTAAAACTGTGTCTACCTGCTGTAAAGGCTGCTCCACCTAAGTAAGGAATGAACACTAGTGGATTAAAGCTCGAAGAAGGAATCCAGGGACTGGAGGTAGGCTCGAGGCCAAACTAGGATAAAATCATGTGTTGAAGTTCTGAACTTAAGCTTTAGTTTTTATTGAGTCTAGCTCATTCATCATTCTTTCTATTATTAAGTGTTTTGCTTGAAAAACCGATCAAAGCTGAGTAGAGTACTCAGTAAGATATTGAAGATAAAATGTGTCAGCGAAGCTGAGCAGTTTATAAGTTTTTAGATCAACTTAGCACGCATCTAAAAACTTAACTTGGTAAATTAATTTTTATAAATCTTAAAAGTAACCAAGATTTGCATTCACCCCCCTTTGCAGTTGTTTACAAGCTGTCTAAGGACCAACAAGATGCAATCCTTCATAATCATAGTATTGTAAACATGAAAATCCGCACATATTAACAAATGATTTGACTTATATCCTTGCCTTCTGAATTAAATTTGATATCTGAAGTTAGAATGTAATGTGTAGGAGATGCAATTTCGGTAACAAAGAAACAGTTGTAAATGTTTCAGTTAGCTCAAATGCAAAGTGAAATAGCATATCTGCTAACTAAGTGAGTCCAAATAGCTTATTAAATATATAACACATTTCTCTATCTGGTTGGAATTCTTTTGATTAATGAGGATGGCACTACAAGGCATAAACCCTTGATTAACTTGTAAATTCATCATTTCTATGAATAACAATATTAAGCCTTTTGCCTAAAAGTAATTCCCCTCTCAATGGACTAAACTAATGTAATTGAAAGTAAATTATAACTAGCAAAGCCGACCAAATAAAGCAGAGTCGAAAATTAAATTGAGGCTTAAGGGGCAAATGCAGTTGCATGATGAACACAAAGGGTAACATAGTTAAGAAGTCAATAATCAGTTAATTATATATTTTTATATCCAAATGTTAAACTAATGCTATACTTCTAATTAGGTTTTGGTCTAATGACCACCGTCTCTTGGGGCATTCAAGAAGTGTGGGATTGTAAGTTCAAATTTCACAATCAACATAATTGATAAAAAAATGCATCATATTACTAAAAAATTGCTATACTTCTACAACTGAATTGTTCCTACCAATTACCCTTAAATGAAAAAGATGAGACAAAAGCCCTTGATAATAGTTGCTAATCTTTGAAATTCAAACAATAAAAGAGCATCTCAATCTTCTTAATAATATACTAAAAGAACAAATTGAATATAAAATCATAACTTTTTTATTAAAGGTATGAACTTCAAGAAAGTAAGAGATATATTTTTAAAAAACGCTTGGCCCGAGGCTGAACCCGTCAAAGCCCTAAGATTTGTGGGTCGGATTTGATTTTAATATAAATAATCAAGACCGATTCGACGAATAATTACATTTATTTACTATATATGTATGTATGTATA
>CATIWQ010168502.1:0-32891 GCA_949673415.1 Euphorbia schlechtendalii | reverse complement strand
ATGAAGATGATTTATCCAAAGTAACATGTTATTAGTTAGGATGGTGATATCAAATTAGTCAATTTATTAACAAATTTTGTTCAGAAGAAAACAGAATTATGCCATCAAAGTCCCTTTTGATGATTATTTAAGATCATTTTAGTCAATAATTGTTTTTCTTCGTCGAAAATGATTTAGGTTCTTGAGAATTATAAACCGATTTATAAAAAACTGCTCGCTACCCACAAATTAACAATATAATATAAACAATTATTGAATTAAATAATAATTATTAAAAATGTTTTTATGTACTTGTAAAATAAATTGCTTAATTTACATATAAAAAGTATATTTTTCTAGATTAAAATTACGTACATTTTACTTTTTTTAGGCCATGTTTTCTTCACCTTAAATTTGGTTAAGTTAAGTTAAGTTCAGGTCCATTAAGTTCAGTTCAGTTAAGTTAAATTCAGTTCAGTTAAGGTCTATTAAATTCAGATCAGGTCCATAAATTTTAATTTTAATAATGATTATTCTAACTAATATTTTAATAAAAATTAATATTAATAATAAGAAGAACAATGATAAAAATATTAATATAGAAAATATTTATTGTACAACGTTGTTAAAATTATTATAAATATAGTAAGAATATTTTTTAAATAGTAATAGTTAATAGTGTTATTGATATAATAGTATTATTAATGTAATTATAATATAATATAATATAATTTTTATTTATGATCATAGTATTTGATTAATTAGAAAATGTGATATGAGACAATAAAATGAAAATATTTATTAGTTAAAAAAACTATTACATTTTTGTAATCTAATACTAAGTATAATTTGAATCCAAACTACAGTATATTATAATAAATATTATTAGTTCACGTGTAATTGTAACAATAATTATTATTTGAATTAGAAAATTTTAATTACATGGTTTTACTTATTATAACAATTTTTTATTATTAATGGTATTAAAATTGTTTTATTAATTATTTTATATAGGTAGTTATTAATAATACTATTTGTAATGATTAGTATTTTTAATTTATTTTTTTATTTGATGGTTTTTACTATTATTTTCATAATTACTGTATTATCATTAAGTTTAATTAAATTCAGGTTCATTAATTCAGTTCAGGTCCATTAAGTTCAGTTAATTTTAATTAAGTTCAATTCAGGTTTCAGAAGTTGAAAAGAATAGGATTTTAATTGTTTCCTTTAACTTACATTTAGTTTATAAGCTAGACTTACCAAACATTATAAATAATTTATAAGTCAATTCTAAGAAACAGTCAAGCTTCTTAACGTTAAAAAGGTGCTCATAAGCAATAAGCTATAAAGCACAAGCTATGAGAAATACCTGTTAGTGGGACTAAACATTGATCACAACGTGAATAAAAGAAGAGGGCTTCATGCATTGATCACTCCATAAACTTATCCAAAAAAGTAAGTTGCTACCCTGAATTTTCAAAAATTCTAGATAGCCTTGCACTTGCAAAAAATTCTGCAATTTCCTTTTAATGTATATGATAGCGATGATTGGAGAGAAATCAGAAAAATGACATCTTTGAAAGGTCAAACTAATCAGAAATTGACACATGCAATTGAAGGAACAAAGTGCACTTAAAACAAATTTAAGGTTGTACGTATCACCTTTAAAACTTTAGGATGAAAACTGATTATTTTGGAAAAGTTGACAGTGATAGATGGATAAAGCAAAAAAAAAAGAGCTATGTTTTTCGAGGATGAGCGGAGTGACTAAACCTTGAGTTAAGATTTTACTTGCTATGTCTTGATAAATAATTAAATATCATCTTGTAAATGGTTTGTGTAAACCGATACCTAGTCCATTATAACGGCGAATATTCATCAATATACAAAATTTCCTTTGAGAACAAACTCTTTTCTTTTCGTTCTTACTATACAGGCTCGTCCGGGACACACAATAAACGGGCAAAATCCATACATTCTATTTCTATATTTTCTATGGTACCGTAACCAGTATAGAAAATCAAAAGCTTTCTTCCATCTACTTTTTCCCAGCCAATCAACACTACAACATTACCTATCGAACGCTTAGTAGTGTCATCTTCAACTTTAACTTTAATTTTAGATTTTTCTGCTGGACAAAAACGACCGCCTTCAAATTTAGTCTTATCGGGATAATACCCTCCAATCAGAACTCCATACTTCAAGTAGTAAAAAATTTCTTGCCCTTGATAAGTTTTACTTATCCCTGCGATCTTATATCTGGTCTTCGCTCCCTATCATACACACATAGCATGTTACATGTTGGAAACGCATTTATTGCATAAAAAACTTAAGGACGCATTCACTTTATAAATACCTGCCCAAGAACTCCCACATCCTTTAGCCATGTATAAACCTCGCTTAGAGGGGGTATAGGTTTTTCAGAAGTCCGCAGCGCATCTATACAGTCCTTAATTGATAATCTGGGAAACTCTTTCTCGTGAACTGCATACATGAGTCTGTAATTCGCTTCCACTGCCATAACACATGCCTGTGCCCAACAAGTATCTAAAAAATACAACATTTATTGACATGAAGTTAAGTAGAACACATAGCAGTTTTTTAAATTCTTCAATCAATTTTGAAGTGAATCCAATTATCACCTTTTTCTGGGTCTTGGGATGGAGGAGGCAACGCATCATTATTTAGGTTATCCTTGGCCCACACTGAAAAAACTCTATGTTAGAATATATTAGATGAAATAGTTTGAGCTTATAGTGATAGAAAGTTGGTTTTCTTTCTCTATTTCGGTTTTTAGTTTGAGTTTCTGCTGTTCTATTTATGATATGAGGAAAAATGATTACAGAGTTCGTTACTTAGCTTTATGTTAGCCGAGTGAGGTACACAGTACATATTTTGTACTTTAATTGAAGGCTATTACTTCTACATAACAGAATAATTCTACAAATATGTAAAGACGTGCAATTATGACCCCTGCCGCATTAATAATTCTTATTCTTGTATTTTATTTGTTTTATGTTCACTTAATCTATTTGCTTAAAGTTGCAGTTTTAGTTTCGGGTCCCTGCTTTTACTGTTACATTTCGCCTTAGTTTATAAAAAAAGTCTATCAACTTAAGGGTGCCTATAGCCTTAACAACGTTGTAACAGGAAAGAAAGTAACTACGGATTAACTCATAAATATATATTATGACTCGGCATCTTTAAATTTATGTCTACAAAAGCTTAATTATATAACTTTAGTCTTTGTGTTAAGAAAATTTGAATTAATCCGAGAGTAGTGCATCGCCTAGAATTAGTTAGAACTAGAAGTCCAGTTTAAAAAATTTATCCAAATTTAACTTGTTACCTTCTTTTGTAGGTGAATTTGCAGAAGCATTATCCTCTGTTGCTGCTGATGATCCCTCACCATGTTCTCTTTTTCGTTTTTTCGTGTCTTTTCCAACATCAGCCATTTTTTTATCAGCAAAGTGTCAGAAAGCTGTTTTTGTCACAGAATTACAAAGAAAAAACTCAATAAAAAACATATAGGGAAAGTAGAAGCACTTGCACATAAATAAATAAATAAAATGTAGCAATCAGATCTTGAAAATGGTGAAAAAATCTATAGTTGATAATTGTAGGAAAAGATATGAAAGCTATTGAACAATAGTGAAATATTGTGTGCTACGTTCAGAAATCAATTTTCGTAATGAACTTGCACCATGACTAGATTTTACAAGTAGTACAAATCCTCGATATAGTTTCTGCAATTCAAATTATGGTTGACACCAGAATGATCAAACCTCAACCAGCTACGATTGAACAATTGAATCGGCAATATTCATTGAATATCCAATTATTTAACTCATTAGATAGATCCGATATCAATTTCTAATATATTACATATTACTCAACAACTTCCATCAGTTACAAGTCACCAAAAAAATATTTTATCTTAATTCTCAATCAGCTGAGGCCTGAGAAATTAAAGGAACATCATCAAGCTTTCATAAGCAGTTGAAACAACATCTCTTAATTCATGCCAGGAAGCATAGACCCAAAATGTGATGTATACAGCAACTCATGCCAGTAAAGTTAAACCAATGAAATTGATGCACAATACAAAATCAAATAAATAAAACGCTACTAGTACAAAAATAAATTTCCTACTCGGGGCAGAGTTAAAACTCAAACCTAAATTTGACATTTCAAACCCCAAGCAAATGTATGAAACGTTCTGAAAGAACCTAAAGCTGACATGATATTCTAAGCTATGAAACACTATTAAACAATAAAAAAAGGGGATGAAATACAAGTAACCCACCTTATAGTGATCAGATCCAAGAAGAAGGAATGCAGTGAAAAAAACAGCGTGACTATTTATATTAAGAGGAAGTGACAAAGATAATCAGCAAGTTTTCTGATCAGAAGACTTCAGGAACAGTTTAGCAACCAAGCTCAGTACTTGATTTCTCCATCTCCTTGTTTTCTGTTGATACAATCAATTCATGTTATCCAACTCAACAATTGACAAATAACATGACCACTTCAAAGAATTAAAAAATAATAGTGCAATAAGAAAATAAAAAGGTAACAAAATAAGTACTCTTCCAGATTAGTTCAAAAACTTAGACCAGGACACAAGACTAAACTAGTGATCCAATAAACTAATTATTGACAATGCAGCGGGAAGGAATCAAAATCTTATAGAAGCACTTGCACAATAAGTCAACTGTAATGATGTACACTATATTTAAAAAGCAATTTTATACCATGACTAGATTTACAAGTATTACAGATCCTATATACATTCTGCAATACATACAATTGAATTACAACTAGTGCCACTAATATTGAACCAATGAAATTGATGCGTAATACATAAACAAGTTTATAAGACACTACTAAAACACAAATGAATTTCTGATGGGAGCAGAAATTGAAGCCCAAAACTCTCAATCTAACAATTCAGTTTCAAACCCCCAAGATATCACCGAGACAAATGTAGGAAACAATATGAAAAAACAAATATTTGAAATGATATTCTCAGCTATGAAACAGAACCAAACAGCAAAAATGATATACAAACCTTATAGCGATCAGATCCAAGGAGAAGGAACCACAGTTAATTCAAATAGAGAGATTGTTTTTAAGAAGTTAAAGAGAGAGTTGAAGCTGACGAGAAAGCGTTCTGATGAGAATACTTCAGCACAGTTTAGCAAACAAGCAAATTACAGGATTTCTCCATCTCCTTTTTTTCTGTTAGAAATATCAATACATGCTAATTAAAATCAACAACTTACAACAAATAATCACTTCAAAGAATCAAAATAAAAGAAACATATCAGTGCAATAAGAAATTATAAAGGTAATTAAAACAAGTTCCCTTCATGATTAGCTGTCTAAGTGGTTTTAAAAAAAAATGATTAGCTGTCTAAGTCTAGAGACCAATCTAACTAATGAACTCGCACCATGACTAGATTACTTAAATATATGAATCCTCAATACGGCCTCTGCAATTCAAATTGTGGTTAACGCAGAATGCTCAAACCTCAACCGGCTTAGATTGAACATGAACAGTTGCAATCAGCAACAAAACCACACGTATCATTGAAAACCAATTTTAATTCATTGTATAGATCCACCATGGAATTCTAAATCTGAAACCCCAGACTTCCATCAATAATAAGTGACCAAAAAATTTTTTATCTCGTTTCTCAACTACCTGAGAAAGTAAAGGAACATCATAAATAGAAATAACAAACCCAAAATGTGGTATAAAGCAACTGGCGCCAATAATAGGAATTTGATCCAATGAAATTGATACACAATACAAGAACAAATTAATAAAACACTACTAGCAGTTCAAATAAATTTCCTAATCAGAGCATAAATTGAAACACAAAACCTAAATCCGACATTTCAAACCGAAACAATCACCGAGCAGCCTATTCGATTAGGAAATGTTATAATAGAACCTATAGTTGAAATGATACTCTCAGCTATGAGCTAGATCCAAACAATAAAAAAGAGAGATGTTACAAGTACCAAACCATAGAGCGAACAGATCCAAGCAGAAGGAAGTAAAAAGAAATAGAGTGACTATTTATATGAAGAGCAAGTGACAGAGAGAATCAGAACGTGTTCCGATGACCATACTTCAGGCACAGTTTAGCAACCAAGCACAGTACGTGATTTCCCACACCTCCTTGTTTTCTGTTAATGCAATCAATTTATGTTAATCCAAATCAACAATTGACAAATAACATTATAACTTCACAGAATTAAAGTAACAGAAAAGCAGCAGTGCAATAAATAAATACAAAGGTACTATAGTATACGATTATTTAGAAAACTTTCACCAGAACACAAGACTAGAACTAGTAATCCAATAAACTAGTTATTGACAGCGCAATGGGAATAAAATGCAATGGCACAGAAACGCTCAAAACTCAACCAGCTAATCTTGAATAGGAGCAACTAGTATTGGAAACAAAACCACATATATTCATGGAAAATCCTATTACATAACTCATTAAATGGATCCAGTATCGGAAACTAAATCAGTTACTTAAGAGCTTCCAGCACTATCACAAAACATCTCTTCATTCAGGTCAGGAATTACTGAACCAAAATGCTATGTATAAGCAACTCATTTCATTAATATTGAACCAATGAAATCGATGCGCAACACAGAAATAAATGAATCATTAATCAAACGCTACCAAACGCACATAAATTCCCTATTCAAAACAGAAATTCAAAATCAGAAACCTAAATCGGGCATTCAAACTCCAAAATCATTTCCAAACCTAATTGCACAGCAGAAACAGAAATTCTACACGTTCTTCAAAAATAAGAAAAAATTGCCAAGATATTAGGAGACGAAGTAGAGTTTGGGAGTTTTTTGAGCAACTGGAAATGATGCTTTATAGAATCTAATAACCTAAAAACTGCTAGCTAAAGCAGAGATGATAGAATTACCCTAATCGCCGGATCTGATGCGCCGGCTAGCCGAAACACCGCCTGAAACTGAAACCGAAATCGAAACCGGGATCGGAGTTGGGACTTTTTTGAAGCAAATACAAAAGAGGCGGGGTCTCAACTCAACGGTAACCTCACTCAACTTTCTTTTTCGCCAAGACTACTGTTTATATAGCCATACTAAGGTTACCATAATACCCTTCAGTTACATCACTACATAAAACAATTTGTGGATAATATGCTCTTTTCAAAACAATACCTCTTATGAATATTAATGTGTATGATTTTGATTCTAATATGCAATGTGATTGTATTCTGATATAACCATTCACGTTAAGCAACTGTTTCTATATATGTAAGGGTGTGTTTGAAAACAAATTTCATAAGATAATGAAATGAATTGAAATGAATTCACTTAAAGTATTCAATTGAATTGATTTCTTAAAAAATTAATTGGAAACAAATTAATTATTCAATTGATTGTTATTTAATATATTTAACATTTTTCCAAAATCATTTATACAAGTATTTTGACTCCTTAAAGTAAAAGTATATTAGAGTAAAATGGTAAAAAAAAAAACTATTTATAATTCCAAACGGGGGATTTTCAAAATTATCATTTCTGTGTATGTATGTAGTTTCATCTATACAACATAGATGTTGTTTATACTGAGAATATCATTGGAAAAATTTAACTTAATAACCATGAAGGCAATATGTGCAACGAAGGTCTTGAGTGGAACTATTGAGGTTTAGGAAAGGTGTCGACAAATCTTGAATTAAATGATGTAATTTCCTCAACCTTGAAGAGGGTAATGTATAAGCGAAATCAAAAGAAGGTGATGAACATGAGTATTTTTTGTCTATAATTATTGTTTGTCACACTTATGATTTCCAATTTTAAACCACTAACTAATATGAATTTAAAGACAAAAAATTGTTAGAATTAGTTTACAAAACACTCACGCACTCACGAATTTTCCAACAACTGTTTTTATTTTTATTTTATTATTTTTTTTGACATCAAACACCATTTTATATATGCATTGAACAACTGTTTTGGACAAAAAAAAAAATTACCACTGCTAACAGAAAAATTTACGAGGAAACCGTAATAATAAAATCTAATGATAAAACTATTAAATAGCCAAGTTAATAATTTTTACGAGGAAACCGTAATAATCAAAATCTATTCTTTCCACAGAAGAGAGCTAGAAATAGCACCTGGTTTTCTCGATATCTATCACAAAGTTTATTAAATGTTTATAAAAAATGTTTATCCACTAAAAGTAGAGATGGAAAAATTTCTCAAATATCTATCTATCACAGAGTTTATCCACAAAAGAGAGCTAGGAATAACACCGAGTTTTCTCAATATCTATCAAAAAAAGTGCATCCGAAAGTTTTCTCGATACTATTTCATGAGGATTAGCCATGATAAATTCCATCATATTTCACAATCTTCTTTTTTTTTTTTTATGATTATTATATGAAATAGATTTTTGTGAACTAAACATCATATTAAGAGTTGACAAGTCAATACATGATTTATAAAACATGTTCATTCTTAGGATGAATGCATAGATATCTCACATTTTTTAGTTTTTAGATGGACAATTAAAGCACTCAAAGTGAAACAAATAATGTATAAAACAAACAAAAATCAGATTTGTCAGGTATTAAATAAACAATGTCAATATATCAAACACCGAAGAACATTTAAGTTATAAAATATAATAAAATAAATACTTAGTCTGAATTGAAAAAAATACTTATTTCTTACAATGAAAGATAGATTAAAAGAAATTAATAATTTTAATTCCATATATATATATATATATATATATATATATATAAAGAATTTTTTTATTTAATTTTTTTTAAGTAAATTGAACAAAGATAATTCACCAAGTTTTATCGAAGCATGCTACATAAGAAAATTTAATCAATTTACCACAAGATTTTGCTCATTTATAGTTGAACCTAGAAATGGTATTTAAGAAAATCTCATTAATAATATAATTCAATTCGAATCTAACATTGAGCCGATATCGAATTGCAAGAGTTAGATTACTAATTGATAATAACACACTTTTTCAAAAAAAAAATTGATAATAACACAGTAATTTATGTGTTCTCATCATAAATGTTTCAGTTTAGAGTCTCGGAGCCATAAATTTTTTTTCTAAAACTGTGTAATAAAATTCAGTCTAAATCATACAAATAAGGGTCCACAATATTTCATATTATAGCATTTTCAATGTCTCTTCATTTTGAAGAAATAGTGAATGAATATGAGTAATGGTTAAGATCAACCATTTCTTATATAGTATATCCTCAAGATGGGGTTCCCCATATATAGGGAACCCCATTTTGATTTATTTTAATGTGTTTGATATTTTTTGTTTATTGAGAATAGATTTGATGTAAAGAAATTAATATAATAATAATAAAGTATTAGTACTTTATTAGAATCTGAAATGAGGAAGATGGTTGGAGCAAAAACACTGTAAATCTTACAAAATGGGGTTTGGGGAATGGAAAATGGAGAAAATGGTTGGACCTGATCTAATGACTAAACATTCATATATGTTTTTATCAAAATTAGTTAATTTATTTTTACAATTTTTTATCTAAAAATCTGTTATTAGTTTTTATAACATGTTATTATAATCTAATTATGTTTTATATTAATTAATAACTATAATATATTAATTAAAGTAAATAAAATAAACTCGAGAGGCCCCAACTGCTTTACCAAGTACTCAACAATTTTTAAGATATTATTTTTTATTGACCATTATGTTAATTTGAAATTGTTGTTACAGCATTTTTAACTTGTAGAGTATACATGTGAGAATGTTTTCTAATAAATATGGAAAACACCAGTTCTAGACATGTAACTAGATAGTCATGGAGTTTTTGTACCAGTTTGATGGAAGAAAAAAGGGTCGGAGATGTTGGGTTATCCCACATCGGTAATAAATAATATTATATAAGTGATGTAATTTGGATATTAACTAAGTTAATTGGTTTTGTGTTAAAATAGGCTCAACCTCACTTGTATGCTCACTCAATCTATCGAGTTCGACACTTATTGATCGCAGATTCTCTACATGTTATCAGAGCGAGAAGATAACTTGACAGCCATAAAATCTTAAGTTTGTGTTTAAAGTCCTGGTGTAATTTGTGCTAACAGTGAAAACTAGTCCCGTTGATAACCTTGAACCTCCGAGGAGATAGGTGAAGGAATGTTTGCAAGTGGTAACTGGTACAGATCTAGTTGCACTTGACTATGGGTGTTCAAAAACCGAACCTAACCGAAATAACCGACCGAACCAATGATATTCGATTTTTGGTTCAGTTTTCAATCTAAACGGTTCGTTGTCGGTTGTCGGTTGTCAATTTCATAAATTTTTTGTTTATCAAATCGGTTTGGTTTTAATTGAAAAATAACCATTATAACCAAACAAGCTGACCAATTATAATATCTATTAATAAAATTACATATAAAATATTTTTTTAACTTTAAATAATTTATGTGAAAACATTATCTTCATAATATAAACATTATTGATATTATCATAGTTGTTGTGTTTTGAAGATTATTATTTTTTATATAGTCTCCTATTAATTTAAATTTTTCATTTATTAATTATATTTTGTCTCTCGATAACATAATGTGTAGTTTATGAATTAATAGTATAATATTTTAATAACAATCTATGTATATAATAAAAGTATTATGCAATAACACAATTAACTATCAAAATAAAAATGAAAAACAAACACATGTATGTTGGTTCGGTTCGGTTTCGGTGTCAATTTTTTAAAGTATTTTGTTTTTTGTGTAATCTATTCGGTTTAGTTCGATTATTCATCCGAACCAACCAATGAACACTCCTACACTTGACACAAGCTAATTGATTTTGTGTTAAATGGACTCAACTCCACTTGTATCATCACTTAATTTATCGAGTCCGACACTCCGAGGCTCAATAATTCTCTACAAAAATGACTATAAAAATATAAATTAAATATAAAAAAAATTGCACAAAATAAATAAACCATACAATTCTAGGTCCAATTTGCACATGTTTGATCTATATATTATTATTAATTTTAGACTCGTTACATCTAGTGTGGTAATAGGATACATTTGAAATGGTACAATTGATGCATTCAAGGAAAATGTTTCCTACACAGTAAAGTTATCATAACTTACATTCTTCTGTATATAAATTCAGGATCGGCTATTAAGGGGAGCAAGGAAAATGACATCTCAGAGATCTAGCTTTTCCGGACCTCAAATATTTGGTGCGGGCGTTGCAATAGTATATACATTAATATATGCGGAAAATCAGCCTTTTTTTGTGAGTTTTTTCAGCCTTTCTTTTCCATTTTCTTGTTTTATTTCCCTTGTTATTTTTCACCTCTCTTTTCTCCCTATTTTTCTTTTCTCCTTTTTAAGTTGTTTTTAACAAACTTGTGGTCTCACATCTTTCAAAATTATCAATACTCAATAAACTCGACATTGATAAATAGTTTATTAAAATTTGATTGAAAAATTATTGATTAACTAAAGTTTTCAAATGTATACATCAAAGTTTAAGAACTTTTCTGTTTTTTAGTAATGAATTATAAAATTTGGTAAATACTTTTCATAAGGGCTTACTTTTTTATCTTTTGTTCAGGTCCCGAAAATTTCCGAAATGGTCCTGTATAAACCGTATATTTGGATGATATACAGAGAAAAAGTTCTTTATGCATGTTTCCTATTCTTTTTAATTTAAAAATATATTATATCGATTTGTGTATCGTTGTTTTAGTTAATAATTGGTGTAATGTTCTCCCACAAGGTGAAGTTCATTACAGATAGTTATACGTAATTTTCGGTCATATTCTTTCCGTTAAGCATTTTGAAGATTCTTTTCTATACCAATGATATTATATTCAACATTGCTATCAGAGCAATTTACTAAGTATTTGGTTGTTTTACTAAAAACAGTGTCAAGCAGCACATTTTTATATTTTGTATAAAATCATGTTTTGCGAGTTTAGGGAGACTGGGTGGATTAATATCGGAAAATTAATCTAAACAAATCCGAATAGTTTTTTTAATACATAAAATTATTTCTTTTTATATTTAATCTCTCAAGCTCAAATTTCCGATTGCTAGACAGACAAACGAACTCATCAACAAACTTGGTCCTGATGGAACATAATTGAAGAAACAAAAATGAAAATAGAAATTCTAGTTGGTATCCTTTGAGTGAGGTCCGTCGTCCTCGAAATCTTTGGTACCTACAAAGCAAGTCTCTGGCCGGAAGTGTTTCCGGTGAAGACCCTCCAATGCTAAAATTAGCTCCCTGAGAAAGGGTGATAAGTATGTATTGTTCCAGTAAACAGTTCCTTCCCCAGTGTGAGTTTGCCTTACTATTTATAGGGATATATGTAATGATGATCCGTGGGGTCCGCCTGCAAGCTGTGCTCATGTGGCAAGCCGCTTGAGGGTCTTTTCCGCCGTCGGAGCATTAAATGGTCCGTCCCTACCAGTCAGGATCGTATTTAATGCGATAGAGGTGAGAGAAGGAGTGCGCTTCATCGGCAAGGGCTTGTCGATGATGTTTCGACTCGAGCTCGGTGGGTAGCGCTGAGGGATTATCGCAGCCATGCTGAAATGGTTTCGGCGCATGGTTATGCTGAGGCACCGTTTGTTTGTGGAGCCCCTTTTTGGGCCAAGGCTCGCTTATTAAACTGTTTTTGGGCCTTTAATCCTTTAATGGGCCTTGATATCTTTAATCCTTTAATGGGCCTTGATATCAGGAGTCCCCCCCAAACGGGTTGAAGTGAAGGCTCTTTAGGGCCTTTGGAAGAGCTATGGTTGTGTGATAGAGGCGCGTGGCATCGTTTCTTGGGGCTGCGACTATTGATCTGATGCTGTCTGTTCGTATCCACCGTTTTAAATATTCATGATGGCATTGCTTAATTAAGTGGGTGTATCTCTTCGTTTTCCGTGCGCGTTGTTGTATATAATAGGGTATACGCTTTCCTTGATTCTTTTGCTTGATTTTGTTTTCCGAGATTCTTTAGTGGCATTTGCTCTCAATTCCTTCGCTTTCTCCTTGAACAAATGCCAATCTTCTTTTCTCTCTAAGTGAGTTATCTTTTTCAGTTTTTTTTGTTATATAAAGTAAAATGTCTTCGAGTTCTTCTGATTCTGGTGCCTTGGTCCACCGTGCTGGCCGTCGGCAACTAGTGGAGGAGTGTAACCCACTATCTACCGCTGTGGTGATGCCTTTGAGAGCTATAGAGACCACCGCTGCGGCGGGAGTGGTGGGGGGTGGCTCGGGTTCTGTCCCGCGCTGCTAAATCGTGGTGGGGGAGTCTTCTTCTCCGTTTCCGATCGAGGGGGTGGATTGTCAAACACCCACCACGATTAAGAAGAAAGAAGCTAGTGAGATTTTTGAATTGTTGGCTGGGGCGTCGCTCGGCTTTATGGGGAAAGCACTGAAGAAGGGGGACGTAATGTGGAATCCCCCTAGAAGGGATTTGGTGCCAGTGCTGTGCCAACAGGTGCGCTGGGGATTCCATTTTTCCTTGGATGCTGGCATAGTGGATGTGTTGCGTGAATTCGGCCTGTGCCCCGGGCAACTGCATCCCAACTCCTGGATTGTTCTGGCTGTGTTCGCCCGAATGTGCCGTGAATTGGGCTTTGTACTTTCCGGGCATGTGTTCCATTTATTTTTCAGACCTCGTACAAAGCACGATGGAGCATTTGTGTTTTGGAGAAGTACGAGGGAAACCACGTCGAAGCCTGTGGGGAAGCAATCCCATGTCCGAGACTTCAAGGATAAATGGTTATGGATTTTCCCCTCCGCGGACAATGTAGAGGAGGGTGCACCGAATCCCTTATGGGACGGGGAATTCCCCTTCCATACCAAATGGAATCGCGATCCCGAAGATCCCTACACCTGGTGCCGAGAGATGGATTTGAGCCCTACGCAGCGTCGAGAGGTCGGAATTGTGCGCCAAATTCGACCAAGCATCCACTGGTGAGTGGCGGAGTTTTTACTGGGTCAACCCCATGGCCTCTTCTGCTGGATGGATCAAGGGGCCATTGTGTAAACCGATTTAACTACTGAGGATGGTGAGGTTTCGGAAACTGATCTTTGTTTTTCCTTTTATTTGTAGGAATGGCTCGTACTAAGTGGAAACCCAAAATTATTCCTGTAGTGGCAGAGGCGAGGATGCAGGCGCCGGAAGTAGCCCCGGTAAATGTGGGGGCTGAAGAGGATCTTAATCCTGCTGAGGTTGTGGCGGAGGTGCAGGAGGCGGTGCCGAAGCTGGAGGGGCCCACTACTGGTGGATGGGCCCAACAGCTGTTTGATGAGGGGATTATGGATCCTCTTGCAGCGAGCATGGCTGCCCAAGGGATTACTAGGGATGTGGTGGTTGTAGAGGCTACCACGCCAAGGGTTATTCTACCTGCGGCTAGCCCAAAAGGCCAAGTTCCCGGGGTTAAAACTCTTGCCACGACCACCAGGGGCGTAGAGATAAAAGAAAGGGGGAAGAAGCGCCCCCGCCATGCTGTTGAGGATGGGGGAAAAGCCTCAAAGGGAAAAGCTATACTTTCTGAGGAGGAGCAGGTCTAATGGGCCAAGTATGATCCGTCGCTGGGTATTTTCATTCCTTTCTTGATTCGATATCTCCGTACAGCTGTGGCGGAAGGTGCATGGGGAAGGTGTGCCACTAGTTCAGTCAGAAGTTGTGGGCGAGCTGGGGCGTTACACCGAACTGCCCAGCGAAGATGTGCACTTCAGCGTAATGGGTCCTGCAGAATTGGGGGCTTATGCTGAATAGCAAGCACTGCTTGTAAGTCTTTACTTAAAAATTTGAGTATTAGTTATTTCGATATGTGTGGTTTGGTTGACTATTGTCTAATTTGTCCATGCTCATGGGGAAGGTGTTTTCTGCTACTTACCAGGTAGCGAAGGCGTTGATGGAGGCGCAACACCAAGTAGAGGTTGCGTACGCTGCTTCTCAAGGAAGTGTGAAGCGATTGAAGGAGGTTCAACAAGAGCGCGATACTCTTGCTGAGATGGAGGAAGCGACTAAGAAGATGGGCGAGGCTAGCAAGAAGAAGGCCGCTGAATTAAGTCAAGCTCTCACCGACTTGGCGGATTCTGAGGCCAAGAGGAAAGAGTTACTGAAGACTATGCGGGGGTTGGAGGAAAAGCATAATTTGGCGTTGGCCAAAGTTCAATCCTCCACCGAAGTCGAGGAGAAAAGGCTAAAGTCGCTTATAGAGGATTTAAAGGCTGAGGCGGTGAAGGAGGAGGAGAATAGAGCCCAGATGGTGAAGGGTTTGCAGAATGTAGAGAGGGAGCTCGGGAATTGGAGGACCGTCGCTGAAGATAGCACCAAGGTGCTTCAGGAGCTCGAGAATAAATTGGAGCGTCATACGGTGAAATATAAGCTGAAGGTGAAGAAGGCACGCGAAGATTAGCGAGAGGACCATCTCAGCTACCGCACTACTTTTCTCCGTGCTGTATGCGATAAGTTTCCTGGGGCCATCATTGACGACCTAACCCAGATAGCTCCACCCGATGAGCCCCTCGGTCATTGAGAAGAAGATGAGCGTATCTTTGGACCTCCTGTGCCAGAGCCCTCTTATTCCAATGTGTCCTCTGTGGCGATGGATGAGGAGGAGGTTCAGTCTTGACGTCTTCTAGCGTGCCTCTTCACCTCTCTTTATTTTGTAATTTGTTGTTTGTTAAATTTTGAACTTCTGTAGCCATTAAGCTCGGCTTTGTGAGCTTATATTTATATTAATAGAATTTCTTGGCGCTGATATTTGCTTCGCTTGTCGATGGATTGTATTACTAAGTTGCTGAATTTGTTTGTATGTTGCTATTTGATAGCTGGGATAAGAAGTTGGTTCTTCTGCTTAGGTTGACCATTCAAAAAGCGAGGTTTCCATAACTTTTTATGCTGAGATAATTAAGTTGTAGTTTTAATTCGACTTGTATATTATTCGACGGGACCCTTGGGCTTGTTTTGATTTCGGTGTACGAATGTTGAGGGAACCCGGGTGATTTGACCCTAAAGGTTACTTCCAGAATGTGATAGCACCGAGGGAATCTCGTTGATCTGAACCTGCGGGCCCTTTGCTTTTATTTTTAGATTGTGATAGTGCCGAGGAGATCTCGTTGATCTGACCCTGCGGGCTGTTTGACTTGTTTTAATTTGAAAGCGTGATAGCATCGAGGGGATCTCATTGATCTGACCCTGCGGGCTGTTTGACTTGCTTTAATTTGAAAGTATGATAGCACTGAGGGGATCTCGTTGATTTGAACTTGCGGGGTGTTAACTTGCTTTAATTTCAAAGCGTGATAGCGCCGAGGGGATCTCGTTGATCTGACCCTGCGGGCTGTTAACTTGCTTTAATGTCAAAGCGTGATAGCGTGATAGCGCCGAGGGGATCTCGTTAATCTGACCCTATGGGCTGTTAACTTGCTTTAATTTGAAAGTGTGGTAAGGCCGAGGGGATCTCGTTGATCTGACCCTGCGGGCGGTTAACTTGCTTTAATTTGAAAGTGTGGTAGCGCCGAGGGGATCTCATTGATCTTACCTTGCAGGCTGTTAACTTGCTTTAATTTCAAAGCATGATAGCTCCAAGGGGATCTCGTTGATCTGACCCTGCGGGCTGTTTTATGTGGTTGTCTGCTCACTCAAATGGAAGAGGTTTATGGAGCGCTGTAATTTCATTGCCTTGAAAGTTTAGAAAGAAAAATCTATGAATAAATACATAAGATGTTACTTATCAAGGGATGCTGCGTTCCATGTGGGGGGTAGAACTTTTCCCCGAATGGTGGAAAAATTGTAGGCGCTACCTCCTATTCGTTTTGTCACTTTAAACGGGCCTTCCCACTTGATGCCGAGCTTTCCTCACCCTTCCCTTGATTGTGAGTCCTTTGTGTTTCGAAGGACTAGCTCGCCCTCTTGGAATGTCAGAGGTTTGATCTTTTTGTTGCGTATGAGAGCGATGCGCCGTTTGTATTCCATCATGCGTATGAGGGCTTGCTCCCACTTTTCCTCCAATGAATCCAAGTTATTCCTTAGCAAATCATCGTTCGAAGTCCCTTCGATGTAGTTTGCTACTCTCGTGCTGGGTGCGCCAATGTCAACCGAGACTACCGCCTCTGTTCCATAAGTGAGGAAGAAAGGTGTTTCACCCATTACCGTTTGGGGTGTGGTCCTGTAGGATCAAAGGATGTTGTTCAGCTCCTCTAGCCACGCCGAACTGTGCTCCTGGACTCTTGTTTTGATTCCCTCTAAGATGGTTCTATTAGTTACCTCTGTCATGCCATTTGTCTGAGGGTGGGAAACGCTGGAGAAGCAGAGTCGTATCTTTAGCCATTGATAGAAATATTTGAACGCATGATAATTGAATTGTGTCCCATTATCCGCTATGATTGTATGCGGGATGCTGAAGCGTGACATTATGTTCTTGGTAAAGAAGGAAGTGACCTGCTTCGGCGTGATGGCTGACAAGGGTTCAGCCTCCACCCACTTGGTGAAGTGATCAACGACCACAATAATCCAGCGCTTCTGCTACTTTGCCCTTGGTAAGGGTCCCACCAGATCTATTTCCCAAAGGGTAAAGGGCCATGCAGCCTGTATTATAGATCTCGGCCCTGTCGGTACTGATGATTTTTTGGCCAAGGATTGGCAGGCTTTGCAAGATTGAACCATTCTTTTGGCTTCAAGCTCCATAGTTGGCCAATAGAAGCCTTGCAGCTTCGCCCTCTGGACCATGGAATCCTTCTTCTTATGTGTGCCACAGAGGCCTTTGTGAACCTCACGCAATATGTAATCGGCGTTGACACAATCCACGCACTTTAGCCATGGATGACTAATGGATTTCCAGTATAGTTGTCCACCGATCATCACGTAGCGAAAGGACTTCCTCACTATTTCTGAGCCATGCCCTCATCCGCTGGTAGTTCATTATGTTCTAAATACTTGTTGATGGGGGTAAACCATTCATCTTCTACCTTTGATTGTAATACTTCAACTGCTGGCACGTTGGGGGAATTTATTCGCAAAAGAATACATGGGAGTAAGATCTCATGTTCCTCGGTAGATGCCCCTTTTACCAATCAATCAGCTTCAGCATTCAATGCGCTGGGGATCTGTGTAACAGTCATTTCGGTTCCCTCATGGTGTATCTCCTTGATGAGGGAAGTGATCTGGGTGAGGTACTACTGCATGACTTCGCTTTTAGCTTTGTATTCCTCGCCAAATTGCTTGACTACCAGCCCGGAGTCGCTAAATATGTCGATGTTGTCTGGTTTGATGGCTTTGTAATCTCCAGCCCATAGATTAATGCTTCGTATTCCGCTGCATTGTTGGAAACCCTAAATTCCAGCCTAGCGGCTTGCCGAATCCTTATTCCCTGTGGACCTTCAATATAAACTCCAATACCAGCTACATCGCTGTTAGAGCTACCGTCTATGAATATACGCCATGTAGCTTCCAGTGGCTCCTTTCTTGGTGGGGCCTCTTGAACAAAGTCTGCTAATGCTTGAGCCTTCATTGCCATCCTTGGATCAAAGCGAACATCGAACTCTGTGAGTTTGAGAGACCATTCGACAAGGCGCCCCGAAGATTCAAGTCGTTGAAGGGCATTCTTGAGCGGTAGATTAGTTCGTACAATGATTGTATGGGCTTGCAAGTAGTGCCGCCACTTTTGAGAAGATGCCACCAGGGCGAATGCTAGCTTTTCCATTCAACCGTACTTCACCTCGGCACCTTTCAGAGTACGGCTACCATAATAGACAGGGAACTGATCGGCCCCTCTTCTCTGACAAGAACCATTCCTACCGTCTCCTCCGATGTGCTGAGATAGAGGTACAAGGGCATACCAACGACATGATGACTCAGCAGAGGTGGGGAGATAAAAAACGTTTTGATATCGACGAAGGCTGTAGTGCAATCATCCCCCCTCATGAACTTCTTCGCTTTCAGAGCCTTGTAGAACGGAATACATCAGCGTGCTGCGTAAAATATAAAACATCCCAGCGCATTGAGTTTGCCATTCAGACGTTGGACATCCTTGATGCTTTGGGGTTCCTTGAGTTGAAGCACCGCCTTTATTTTATCTGGGTTTGCCTCTATTCCCCTTTGTGACACCAGGTATCCTAAGAATTTCCCTCCTGTTACGTCGAAGGCGCATTTCTCTAGATTTAGCTTTAGCCCATGCTTTTCCAGAAGAGTCAAAACTTTAGCTATGTCTGCTGTGTATTCGGCTTCAGCTTTACTTTTGATGATCATATCATCCACGTACAGTTTTACCCCTTTCCCTATCATATCGCCAAAGATTTCATTCACCATTCATTGATATGTGGCTCCCGCGTTTTTAAGAGCGAAGGGCATGATGTTATAACAATATATTCCTTTGTGGGTGATGAACAATTTTTTTTCTTTGTCTTCCTCCTCCATAGGTATCTGGTTATATCCTGACGCCGCATCTAGCATGGAATAGATGGCGTACCCTGCCGTGGCATCTACTAACATGTCAATGCTGGGGAGAGGGTAGCTGTCCTTAGGGCATGCTTTGTTAAGGTCCGTGGAGTCTACGCACATACGAAATTTGCCGTTGGATTTCTTGACCAATACTATGTTAGCAATCCATTCGGGATAGCGGACCATCTTAATACATTCGACCCCGAGCAAGCGAGAGACCTCTTCTTCTATGGCCTTTTACCTTTCTAGGGCGTGGTTCCTTCGCTTTTGTTTCACTGGTTTTACCTGAGGGAGGACTTTCAGCCTGTGTTCCGCAACATCGGGGCTTACACCCTTCAAGTCTGCCAAGGTCCAAGCGAAAGCCTGGACCTTGTCGCACAGTACTGCTAAAATCGCCTCCTTTGTTTCGCCTTTCAGCCCGCTAGACATGCAAACCTCCTTTCCATCTTCTAAGCGTTAGGTAACGAAGGTTGATAAACCCTTCGAAGCCGATGATGAGTGGGCGGTCCAGGATTATGTTGTACACCAAGGGTATACGTACAATGAGAAATTCGGCCCGTGTGTTCTACTTGGGGCCGTCATCTCCCAAAGCAATAGATAAGTTCACTGAGCCACATACAAGTACGGCGTGACCCCCCTAGGCCAATTAGCAGCGCCTAGTAGATAGCGAGATGGTTAGGGTTCCCCCCAATGGCTTCGTACACCCTTCTCATCATCACATTAACCGAGCTGCCCGTGTTTACCAGTGTGCGAAGCACTTGGTATCCCTCCACCATCATTTCAATTACCAGAGCATCGTTGTGTGGTGGAGGCTTCCTTTCTTGGGCAAAGGAGTAGCATGTTTCGCTTGACCTGTCGGTATTATCATAGTTAAATACTTTTCCTCTCTTCCTCTTTTTCTAGATGCCCCCCCCCCGCAATCACATGTATCACTCCTCTAGGAGGTGACTCTTCGATCGCGCGACGGGGTTCGACATCGTGGCGAGGTGGTTGATAGCTATATCCGCGTCTTAGCGATGTAGTCGATAGCCTACTTCTTCTTCTCGGTGAGGCGGTTGATAGCTTGCTTCTTCGACTCGGCGGGCCGATTGATAGCCTCGCTGTTCCTGGCGAGGGTTCCTCCCTCCATCTCCATTCCACTGTTGACCTCTCGGCGGGTTCTGGAGGAAGCGATCTAGTCTACCCTCAGCGACCTTTTTGTTAAGTTCACGGGCTAACTCTCTGTAGTCTTCCGTGTCGTGGCCTTCGCTCTTGTGGAACTCGTAATAAGATCCCGGTCTCCCCTTGTATCTCATCTTAGAGGGGTACTTGATGTCCTCCCCATTCTTTTCGATCCACATCAAATGCTCCCTCCTCTTGGCGTTGAAAGGGGTGAATTCTTCCACCTCCCACCTGGGCCCCTCCAGGCGATAAGTTTATCGGCTATCCGGTTCACGTTTCCCAAAGTCTCATCTTTTTACAGGCTCTTCCCTTGTAGAGGTTTTGATTTTTTTTGTATTCCTCTTGTGAGTTTCCCAACGCACCCATTTCCTGGCTTTCTACATCAGTATCGCCAAGGTGCTGGGTCTCTCGGTGGATATGTCTTTTACTAAATCAGGACTACGGCAATTTCGAGCCAATGCCTCCGAAGTTATATCGATGTTACAGTCCCCAATTTTGAGAGTCGTTTTTTGGAATCTCTCCATGAAATCAGCGAGGAACTCATCCGCCTTCTACAAAACCATCCGCAAGTCTTGGACTGTTCTGCTGGGCGGGATAGATGTGACGAAGTACAGGTCAAAGCTCTTGGCCATCATGTTAAAACTAGTTATGGATCCTGGCTTGAGGCTCTCAAACCAGTGAGTTGCAGGCGCTACTAGGGTGGTGGGAAATAATTTGCATAGCATGGCATCTGTAAAGTCCGCTGCCTCCATGCACTGGCGAAAGTAGCGAACGTGCATCGTAGGGTCTCCCACTCTGGAATATTCCCATAATCGAGGCTGTTTGAAACCTTTCGAGAATCTCTCCATGCGTATGCGAGCGTTGTAGGGGGTTTCTGTTTCAGCAACGTCGGGTGCTGCAGCTTCCATGCCCCTTTCGGCTAGGAGCGCTTCCACCTTCCTGGATACCACAGCCTCCAAACCCTCTTTAGTAATCCAGGTTTCTGGAGAGGCCTCCCACCTTGATCCCACTGAACTCCCCTCGCTGCCCTGAGGCTATCGTGAGCGAGCCTTGAATGCGGAACTTCTTCCTTTATACGAGAGCGATTCCTCTGATCCTTCCTCCTCCCATCTTTGGGATTTTGTTAGCGCCTTTCCTTTGGCCGTTGCAGTTCCATCTCTCTCCACTGTTCACGAACGGTAGTAAGTGTAACATGAGTGGTTTTGCTTTGCTATGGAGGGAAAAACTCAGGACGGGTGTCGCGCCTCCGACCTATCCAACTACCTTTCTTTGCAAAGGTCCCTGAGCAGTTCCTGTTCCTCCCTTCATGAGTGCAGCATCTCGTTCATCATATTTTGCATAAGAACAATGGCCGCATTTTGTTGCTCATTCTATTTGACTAACATTGCTACCATGTTTTGCTCTGCAGCCTTCTTCCTTCCTTACCCATATGCCTTTGGTCTCGACTCACTTGGCGTTTCCGTCAATGGCGACGGAACGGTGATGACTGGGTTCGACGTTCCTGCTCTATCTCCAGGCTCCGATGTGTCCAAGAATAGAACCGTTCCTGGAGTGAGAGTTTTCGTTAGTCTGCTCGGGGGAGTAGTCATCGTTTAGGGTTATCTTCCATGCTCACCGCACCAATTTGGTATCCGTTGAGTGAGGTTCGTCATCCTCGAAGTCTCTGGTACCTACAAAGCAAGTCTCCGGCCAAAAGTGTTTCCGGCGAAGACCCTTCGATGCTAAAGTTAGCTCTCTGAGAAAGGGTGATAAGTATGTATTGTTCTAGTAAACAGTTACCTCCCCAGTGTGAGTTGCCTTGCTATTTATAGGGATATATGTAATGATGATCTGTGGGGTCCACCTGCAAGCTGTGCGTATGTAGCAAGCCGCTTGAGGGTCTTTTCCACCATCAGAGCATTAAATGGTCTGTCCCTACCAGTCAGGATCGTATTTAATGCAACAGAGGTGAGAGAAGGAGTGTGCCTCATCGGCAAGGGTCTTGCCGATGATGTTTCGGCTCGAGCCCGGTGGGTAGCGCTGAGGGATTATCGTTGCCATGCTAAAATGGTTTCAGCGCGGGTTATGTTGAGGCACCGTTTGTTTGTGGAGCCCCTTTTTAGGCCAAGGCTCGCTTATTAAGCTATTTTTGGGCCTTTAATCCTTTAATGTGCCATGATATCTTTCATCCTTTAATGAGCCTTGATATCACTAATCCATAAATTTCATTAAAGTAAAGTAAAAGCTCAATTTATACAATAATAGAGATGACAAATATCCTATTTAGTTGCCACTAACTACATGGCTATCTCAACTAATCCTAAAAATCAGCCACTATCCCAAACTAATTTTATAATAATTTTTTTTGAAAAACCCAAGGGGTGGCAAGACACCACCCTAAGGGAAAATAGATTAAAACAATGATCTCAATGAGAGACCATTACATTAATTACAAAGGAATAAGTTCAGGGAATTCAAAAAATCCGAGATTACAAAACATGGGGGCTTCCCCTTACATTTGAAAACACCAACAAGAGTAAATAGTCGACAAAACAAGATCTTCGCACACTAGTCGTCTGTCGAACACGAACACGTTCCGACTCTTCAAAATCCCCCAAGTGAGATCAAACCAAATAGCCGTAGCAAAGTCTCTCTCTGGACCATTATGAAAATGCGATAGCCAATAAGAAAGGAAACCATAACCTGAATTAGGCACCACCCCCACAATTCCCATAAGCCGAAACAAGTGACACCAACACTTAAAACTCTCAACACACTGAAATAAGGCATGCTCCATCGATTCCACTTTGTTACAGAATGGATAAACCGAATCCCCCACCGCGGGGCAGCCCCTTGACGATAAAAATAATTTGGTCGGTAACCTCCCATGAAGCATAAGCCATCCAAAAAACTGCACCTTCGGAAGAATGCAAGATCTCCAAAATACGAGGAGGTGATTAAAATAACTCGAACAAAAGGCCGAAGCCGAGTATACTCCCGCTTCGCCTTCGACCCACCTCACTACATCGGGATGGGAAGAAAAACATGGTACATTCCCCACCATACCAGCCTCCCTATCAAAAAGCAAAGGGCACGCTTGAGCGATCCAAACATTCAACTCATCACATCTTTCTCTAGTCGAAATACGTAAATTCCTTTTCTAAAACGACCTCTTGAAACGATGCTCCCCGAACAAGATGTTGCATCCCATCTTTACCGTGCAAAATTTATTCTTACATAACGAAAACAAATCCGGAAACAACTCACTCAACGAACAATTAGCTGTCCAATTATCATACCAGAACAAGCATTTGCCTGAGCTACCTACTCGAACCGCCGTTCCTTTCAAGAGTACATCCTAAAACCTTCCATTCTTCATACAACACGCAATAATACTCCACCAAATATGTGAAACATTCCCCCTATCCATCACTTCAAGGTCTGCCCAAGATCGAAAGGAATACCTCCCAACACACACCAAGACACGTAACTTCCATAACCACTTCAACAGGGCCAAGCAGTGCGAGTAGCCAGCCCATGTCTACTTTAAAGGCAAACAATAGCTTTTTTCACTTGTAAACATAATAGTTAGGAGAAACGAGACATTTTAGGCAAGCAAATGCAAGTATAGTCTCCACTAAGCTGAAAAATTTAAACAATTCAAGTGATATTGCATATGAATTCTTCAAATTTATAATAAGAATTAGAAGATTTTTAATTTAGTTTTGTGTCCTATAATGCTATTTTGTTCTGAATTCATTTTTATTATGAATTTAAAAATGAGAAACATGAATTACAAAATATATTTATTTGAGGATAAACTTGAAAAATATACCTTTTAGTTTGACTGTTTTAAAAAAAGATATTATAAATATTTTCTTTCCAAATTGATGCGGGTGATTTCAAAAATTTACAAATAAAGGAAAAATATATATTTTTTCATTAAAAATCTTGAAAATATTTCAATTAATTTAACATTCCGATAGTTTAATCATATTATTTAAGAATTATTCATCAAAATTTGAATATATTTTTAAGCTTATTCATTTTACTATGTTTTTTTCTAAAATTTATTGTCACATTTTGTGCTAAAATTAATTACGTGCATTTATTATTATTATTTCAAATAAATGATTATTATATTTTCAAATAAGAGTTTATCTTATGATATTATTATGATGAAATTTTTCCTTTTTACGTTTTTATTGTTTTTGTACTTAATATTAGTATTGTTTATATAATAATAATAATAAAATATTATTATTATAAGAGAATTTAATTTGAGTTATGGAAAAATAGAAAATAGAGTTGGATTTGCTAAGTGTGAGTAGCTATGAAATTAGTTATTTTAGTAAAACATAATTATTAAATTTTTTAATGCACCGAATTGAAATGTATTTATTTCTGTTCAATTTTTAAGTACCCAATATTAGATTGTAAGTTGAAAAGTTAAACTATTTTTGTGAAGAAGACTTTTTTTCATGTCAAAAAACGCAAAAAACAATGTTCAATGGATCATTGATTTTGATGCAAAAAATAATTTTACAATTTCATTCTCATTGTACACGTCTATATATTTACAATGATTTTACTATAACTCCAATTCAGTTAAAAGTTATTGTAAAATTCATCGTGTTCATGATAGTCATTTTGTGAAATGAATTTTTCAATATTGAAGGAGAGAGTGAGTTTGTAGATCGTTTTCTCTTTAAGTATGAAGTTTGTTTTGTTTTTTTTAAGTTCAGTTGCAATTAAAAAACTAAGAGGAATGAAATTTAAACGACATACATGAAATATGATGAGTAGTTGCTGTGTGGGATTAAGGATTTGTCAATTAAGGACTAAATTTTAAACCACATTACTTTCCATTCAAAATTGCCAATTGGTTTGTATATTTGCCTAATTAGGAAAATATGTATTTCAATGTTCAATTACTGTTTTCTTGTCATCTTCGTCGGAATTATGTCCGGCTCCACCGTCCGCCTCTTGTTTCTCAATCTCTCGTTAAGATTGAAATTCTCCAACAGTAAAACAATAGTGTAAAACAGGTGCTTTATTATTTATCATATATTTCAATATTGTTATTCATTAATCGGAGAACGTTTTAGTGCATAAAAAAAAGAAGTCTGTTGAAAACGAACGTGAAAAAATTTGAATGCATAAGAAGCAGTGATGTGACAGAAAGCCAAATTGAATATTGGTTACCATATGCCAAGCATAATTTATGCACACATTCTTTTCATTTTGTTAAAATATATGTTTAATTAATAAAATAAAATTTCTTCATATTAATTCCATTAAAATAAAAACAAAGGTACGTTCATGTACGAAGGAATAAAGAAAATATGAATGAATTGTATACTAAAAATATGCATTAGAAGATCCATTCTGTCCATATATATATATATTATTTTTTCAAATAGATGATCAATATTTCCAAATAAGAGTTTATATGGTTTATGTGGTATTATATGTTGTTCGTTGGTTTTTTTTATAAATATGAATTTTTCGAAAAGGTTAACATCTCATATCTGATTTGAAAGGTTTACCAATTGAGTTGTACTCAATTGATTGTTGTTATTGATTTTATTATTTATAATTATTATTTGATGTTGAAAAAGTAAAAAAAACACTTGTATAAATTTGTAAACTCCTGTTGCGAACTTTTCCCCACAACAATATTTAGTCCTTTTAGGTTAATCAACATATTTATATACTTGATAACGACTATTTTAACTCTTTTTTGTGAATGTAAATATTACCACCGCCAACAAAATGTGTGTGGGGTGGGAGAGAGATACATGTAGTATAATATTTAAGAAAACAACAAAACTAAATCTAACTATTTGTCAACAAAAATGAAATATGATTTGTTTTAAATTTAAATTCGATTATAAGTTCTTTCACGATAAAATTGAGCCAAAGAATAATACTCATTCCATCTCATTCATATTTTTGTTTTAACTAATTCATAATTTTTAAGATAATAATTAAACGAATGAGATTATTTATCAATTTACCCTTTCATAAATGTCTTACTCTATTTCCAAGACTTCATTAATATGTTCAATAAAAACAATTTGCTAGTGTTTAAATATTAATTCCTATAGTCTTCTCATCTAGTTATTGGAGATCGAAATATGGTTGTTTTGAAAGTTGAACAAAATTATAGGGGTAGGAATTGAAAACTTAGAGAAAAACACATTGAAAATACAAAACGACAATAAAAAAAAGAAATCAAAATCCCTCTAGAACGTCAATATCTAGGAGATGGAGGGAGTAATAATGATAGTATATTCATAATATCAATATAAATTTAAATTCAAATTCAAATTCATTTATCATTCTCAATGACTTATTGAATCAGTTAAAAATATTTCAATTAACACGCATCTCAAAATGAAGGTAGAGGTACTGGGTTCGATAACCAACCATATAAAATGTTAATATTCTTAAAAAACCTTTTCAGAATAAAAAATTCAACTTAACTTTTTTAACTGAATTATTATCATAACTAATAATTCTACTCATTTATATAAAATAAAAGTGTAAAAGTAAAAAAGATAAAAAAAAAAAAAGGACTTGGATATTATTTTATTTTCCTTTTAAAGTAATTTTTCTTAAATTATGTCAAACTCTTTATATATATAAGAATATTTAAACCCCGTACCCATCTCTGTTTTTGTTAAACAAAATTAAAGAGTAGTTTTGATGATTTTGAGATTTGCTGGAAATTATATTGAAGATTCAAAGATTATGCTGCATTCCAGTTTTGCTCCTAATTCTGTTTTCTTTCAACAAGGTACGCTTTTTTATTTTTATAATTAATCTAAAGTTGGAGAAGTAGCTGGCATTTCGGGAATTTTTTTCGAAATCTCTTTCAATCTATTTATGGATGAATGCATATATATATATATACTATCATTTTTTTTCTCTAATTCTAGCATCACTCAGGGATTTATTTTATTAACTTCTCGAGAATTCACTTGATTCTTTAGAAAATTTCAATGAATTGTTGTTCTACGAAGATGTTGTTTTCCTGGAAGAGCTTTAGATATTATTAAGAAAAAGGCTTGAAATATCTGAACACTTTGTATGCCACCTGTAAATTGGTTTTGATAGTATTGGTTGGTTGGTTATTTTTCGGATTTAATTTTTAAAAAAGATTGACTAATTCCACTTTTAAATTTTAAAACCCAAACTTGATATTTGATATAAATGTCAAAAGGGGAATTTATAGAAACAAATCAACAATTAAAGAAAATGTAATTTTGTTGCCAGCCAAGCAGAGCTTGTGCCTATTTCAGTGTTTTAAACGAAGTTAGGTTCTAGTCTGACAATTGAAGCCTCCTGTATTTAGGTCGGGATTAATCGGGATCTAGACGGGGATTAGATGGATTAATATTTTTTAAATTTTATATATGCATTAATGAATTTAAATAATAAATTTAACAAGAACATAAATATTTATATAATAAATTCAAAAATATGGCCCCGTTCTCTTCATCTTCTGAAAGCTGAACTAAACTTAACTGAACTTAATTGAATTGAACTTAACTGAACTTATTTTATTGTAAATTTATAACTACACATAACTGAACTTAACTGAACTGAACTTAATTGAATTGTAGTAGAAGAGAACAAGGTCTATATGTAGCAACACTTTTCTGAGTTTTGACCAGTGTTTTAAAAAGCGCTAGGCGGGAGCTAGGCGCTGGCGGGGCCTAGACGAGGACTAGGCGGGGCCTAGGCAGATTCAATTTTTTTATTATTTTAATATTTAATAATATATAATAATTATTATAATATAAATACTAATTGTCTAATACAATAAAATGATAGCATTAACAACTCAGTTTAATATATAATAACATAAAAAACATAAAATAATAAAAAATCGGTGCAGTGTTCTTAAAAATCCCGCCCAGGCGACGCCTAGGTCCCGATTTTTAAAACACTGCTTTTTATGTTATTTTTTTTTATTAAAATATTAATTTTTTTTAATTAAAAAATCGCCGCCTAGGATCGCCTAGGCGCCAATTTTTCCCTCCTCCGTCTAACACCGCCCGATTTTACAAAATCGATGCGGTGTTTTTAAAAATCCCACCTAGGCCCGATTTTTAAAATACTGATTTTGACGACACTTTTCTTGGCTATGACAAAGCTTTTCTGGGACTTGGAAACTTCCTGAATTTTTGCAACACTTTTCGCCTTAACCGATTTGGAACGCCCGATAATATAAAATTGTGACGGTGTTTCAGAAAATCCTGCTTAGGCGGAGTTTAAGTTCGACTTTGCAAATTTCCTATAGACTCGAACCCAACTTTCGTGAATTGAATTTAGAAACAACTCATTTATTATTTTTGGATAACTAGTTTATTTGTTATAAATGAGCTTATTTATTAAATATTTGGATTTTTACTTGTAAAAATTATAATAAGCTCGATTCATTTACGTAACTGAACCTAAAATTAAACTAACTCATTTACAAATAGAGTCGAGCTGATATTTTCATTTTATCATGCCAATTTTCAGGAAATCTCGCATCAAATGAGAAACAATTGAATTTCATCTTCAAAGGAAAACATCATCAACAACAACAACTACAATGCTACAACTCCAAAATGTGTTGCTTGAAATCGTTGTCTTTGTTTGAAAATACTAGAAGTGGTGATTATTATGTCATCAACAAATTTCAAAGAACATTAAGGAAATACAGAATTTATGCCAACAAAGTCGCATCAAATTCAAACAAATGTTGGAATTCAACCATTGAGAATAACTTGGACTCTTTCTACCAATTCTCACGCCCTCATACTGTTATTGGCACTGTGAGTATAGTTCTATACTCACTCCGGTTTCTAATATTTGTCATTTTAGATTTCTTACTTTGGTTCCTAATACTTATTATTTTAAAATATTTATGCATTTTTTAACAAGATTTTCCTAATATATCATTGCATTAATTAGGAAAGAGATTAAGTATAGATTAATTTATAAGTTAGTAATTAAGAAGAGAGAGAATTTTGTTATAAAGTAAAAGGGATAAAATAGTCATTTTATAGTGCATTAAATGTCTTACTGATTTTGATGAAAAATCTAAAATGACAAATATTAGGAATCAGAAGGAGTAACAGTTTTCTAATTGTTGTTCTTTTCTTTTGCATATTATAAGTTGATAAACTACCCGTTACTAAATGGTTTAGTATAGTTGAGTCGTAATTCGTATGAACTCCAATGACGAAGATAGAGGGCGTTTCTCATCGTTTATAATGTTTTATTTGTTGCTTTATAGCCTATTTTTAACTTATAAATAACTTAAAAATATATAGTTGATATGTTTCTTAAGTTGGTGAGTTGGTAATGTATAACTAGTTGAAGAGTTTCATATAAGCGGTTTAAATTGGATAAACTGCTAAAAAAAATGATTATATGCTTATATTTTGTTTGGTCAAATTTTATATACTTATAAATTGTTTAACAAAAACTAACTTTACACTTACAAGTTGCTTATAATATAAAATATAACTCATAATAATATTCACATTTTATTTTATAAAATATAAATTGTTTCGAGCTATGGGTCACGATCCATATGAAATGGTAGTGATCCTTACCATTGTAATTATTTAAAGAACAAATTCGAGTTGACTATGTTATCGATTCATACAAATTTTATGTTATGGCTATGTGATAGTTATTATTCTTTTTAAAATACCAAATTAACACTTTATCACAACACACTTATGTGACCATTGGTTTTTACATATGTTATTAGATTATAGGAATAACATCAATTTCTCTTCTTCCGGTGCAAACAATTGCTGAAATTTCTCCTACATTTTTTGTTGGACTACTTAAGGTACGTGTGATTTTTTTCAATTCTGTTGATTATGGTTTCGTGTCGGGATGGACCCAATAAAGAAGCACAGTTCTCCTAGCGGCATGACATTATATTCAAATGAACAAATTGATGTTTAGAAAATTTATACATATGAATTTAATAGCTTTTTTTGAATTATAGTTCTTAATAATGTTTGATAATTGATTTCTTAGGCATTGTTGCCATCGATCTTGATGAATATTTATGTGGTGGGCTTGAATCAATTATTTGATGTTGAAATAGACAAGGTAAACTAAATCTTCGATTTAGATATTAAAGAAGCAAATTTGAGCTTGTTGTCCTAATGTTTTTTCTGAAAAAACATTGGAAAACAATTATCATGCTTCAAATTTCTATAATTATGCTTTTTAAAAAATTGTTAAATCATATTAGTTGTTAAAGGATGCGAAAAGTGTTTTTTATGTCATAGCTAAACTAAAATTATGACAAAATGTTTTCCATTTTGTAGGTGAACAAACCATATCTACCCCTTGCTTCAGGAAAATTCTCAAAGGAAACTGGCATAGTCATTGTTTTTGCTTCTTTACTCATGGTAAATCAAATAAATTCATATTTTATTATCCTAACACGAGACCGATATAGTTGAATCTGTATGATCAATGGTGTAAAATCAGTCACTGACATTTGCATTATGATAAACCGCATATAATTCACCTCTCTCTGCTTAAGTGCAGAATGTTCATTACACCAAGTCGCTTTAATTTTATATATAATTTTTCTATGATTTTGCTTAATTTAATTATATACTTTTCAATAGAGTCTTGGTATGGGAATCATGTTTCAATCACCTCCAATTCTTGCTGCCCTTCTCATAAGCTTTGGACTTGGAAGTGTATACTCCATTGAGGTAAGGATTTTTTGTAATATAGAAATAAAAATATCATAAAACAAAATATGGCAAGTCTCTTCTCTAATGATATAAATTGTTTTTAATTGTTAATCCTCATATCTTATGCAATTCAATCTCAAAAAGTATTTGAGAGACCCATTACTTTCGGAAAATCATGTCGGAGTAACGGCAAGAAGTAAGAACCGTCAAACGTTTCTGTATTTGATAAAGAGTGATCGAAATGAAAATTTATTTAGTGATTATTTTTTAATAGATGACCACCAAATATCATTTACTCGTACTTCTTAGTATACTTTACGAATAAATATTGTATCAATCTCATAAATGTATTTATTTAATATGAATAGACATGGCACATTGAATTTCGAGGTCCTTGATTTTTCAATTTTCATTGAGCAAGTTTCTTATTTTTCCATTTTACACATTGAATTTCGTTAGCTGAACACGTAGGACTTATAATTTTTAATAGTTATTTACGTACAAAAAGTTGAATTTGAATTACGTACACACTATAAACCGAGTTTGATTTAATATAATTCATAGCTATTTTTCACGATAATTAAGATCTTAATATGTTCGATTATGATTCTTGCAGCTTCCTTTTCTGAGATGGAAGAAACAACCATTTCTAGCAGCAAGTTGTATATTGATTGTGAGAGCTATTGTTGTTCAACTAGCTTTCTTTATACACATTCAGGTTATTATTAATTCTCAAATTTCTATTATCTTATAATTAAATTCACACTCATAATTTTACATTCCTAACATTCTAAAAGTTTCCAGAAATATGTTCTTGGGAAACCAATAGTTATTACAGGATCAGTGGTGTTTGCAATTGCTTTCATGTGTTTTTTTGCTACTGTTATTGCTCTGTTTAAGGTAAAGTACAATTTCAAGACCTGAGTAAAAAAAAAAATAGAATTACTGTGTTGTTCGAATTTCGCAGTGAGCATTTGCATGCGTGACAGAGATTATAAGCTAACATTTTATTTTGTATTTTGAACAGGATATACCTGATGTAGATGGAGATAGAGATTTTGGAATTCAATCATTTAGTGTCAGCCTTGGCCAAGAAAGAGTATGTTTAATTCTTTTCCCGTCAAAACAAATATTGATATGACTTGAGTATAGCAGTTTTAGAACAAATATCGTAAAACTTTGGCCTAATACATCAGCACACCCTAAAGTTGGTTCAGACAGCCGGATACCACCCTCGACTTTCAAAAGAACCAGTTACCCCCCTTAAACTTGGTAAAAATGAATCAATTAGCCTTCTCAACGCCACGTGACAGAATCTGGTTGGTTTGACTTTTTAAAAGTTGAGAGGATAACTGGTCCTTTTTGCCAAGTTAAGGGTAGGGGTGAGCAAAACTCGGTTCGGTTCAAAAACCGAACCGAACCGAACCAAAAACCAAACGGGGGGAATTTTAGAACCGAAAACCGAACCGAATTATTTCGGTTCGGTTCGGTTCGGTTTTAAACCAAAATTATATTTTTTTATTTTAAATTATTTTTTTT